>JAJLUR010000326.1:0-10821 GCA_030674225.1 Blastobotrys terrestris
GGGGATATTGAGTTTTTAGTGAAGTCTGAAATGGGCAGAGGACCGATTTGAGAGAGAGAGATAGATAGAGAGGAACCAGTCGTGGTGGTGTAGTTTCTTTTTCCGGGGAAACGTTTCTTTTTGCAGAAGAGGGAAAAAAACAACAACAACATTTCTTTTGCGGACAGTAAATACTCCCCCGAAAAAGCAATTCTTGTCAAGAGATCTGCGTCTGCCCTCACAGGTTCACAGAAAGTCGTCATCATCCTCTGGTGGCAGGAGACGCAATCTTAGTGGTGGAACGCACACCGGACAGAATTAAGATTGGAGAAAGCAGCTCATTTGGTGGAAATTGGGCCTCATTAAAGCACAGCAGCAAAAAAACTCTACTGACTGTGTCCCCTCAATATAGAGATCGCACACCCACCACCAGCATCATTTCCTCGATATAATCAAAACAAACGATGACTACCGCTGCCCTTTTAGGGCAACCTTCCATCCAGCCATTCCTTGTCTCAGCTGCAGAGAGAGAGGGTAAGCGCGACCGTTAAGACCCGGACTTGCTTTTTGCGCTGAGGGAATATTCTGATTGGCCCGCGGCCCGGAAAAAGAAAGGTGATATTTGGGGCCCCCAAAAAATTCCCTAAAGTAAACACACATTCGAATCTTACCCGGAAAAGTCGGCCCTGGGAGGAAAAAGAAACAAGTGTTTAGTAGGGGACCCGCACACAATGGGAAACTATTACGTAAATTTTTTTTTTTTTTTTCAAAAGTAAACAGCCCGAAGTAATATATATATAGGCAATTCCACCCCGAATCTCTTGCTCCTTTTTTTTTTCTTCTTCTTTTCTTTCTTTCTCTCTACCTTTAATATCCCACACCTTTTTGACTTCTTGTCTCCCTCTTTCACCTCACCCTTTCCTAGATACCACTGAGAGAATACAAAGATGTCTGCTCAAGAAGAGTCCGGACTAGGTGCTGCGTCCGCACCCGGCGGGGAACTCGATGAATACGCTTCGTTGATCCACTACATCTCCAACTACAAGGAGGCTGGTGATGTGGTCGAAGAAGACGGTGAAGAAACTCAAAAGGCTCCTTGGTATGCGCCTTGGAAGAAGGGTAAGAAGAAGGGCGGTGATGATGGCGGCGTTTTCCAGTCGCCTGATTCATGGCTCCAGACCGACATCAAGCAAGGTCTTCCTTCCAGTGAAGTTGAAAACCGTCGAAAGAAGTCCGGTTGGAACGAAATCACCTCCGAAAAGGAGAACATGTTCCTCAAGTTCCTTGGTTTCTTCCAGGGTCCCGTTCTTTATGGTAAGTTTTAAAAATTATTTTCTAAAAAAATCAAAATGTCGCTAACGTTTTCGTCTAGTTATGGAACTCGCCGTGTTGCTCGCTGCTGGTTTGAGAGATTGGATTGATTTTGGTGTCATTATCGCTATCCTGTTGCTGAACGCCGTTGTCGGTTGGTATCAGGAAAAGCAGGCCGCTGACGTCGTCGCCTCGTTGAAGGCCGACATCGCCATGCGTGCCACCGTTATCCGTGATGGTCAGGAACAGGAAATCAAGGCTAGAGAAATCGTCCCAGGTGACATTGTCATCGTTGAGGAAGGTACCGTCGTCCCAGGTGACTGTCGTATCATCTGTGACTACGAGAATCCTGCTGGTTACGCCGACTACGTCGACTTCATGAACTCTGACTCCGCTACCGACGAAAAGTCCGGTGAAGACGACTTCGACGAGGAGGCCCACGCCGACTCCAAGGTCGGCCACGCCCTCGTCGCCTGTGACCAATCTGCCATCACCGGTGAATCCCTCGCCGTCGATAAGTTCATGGGTGACATGGCCTACTACACCACCGGTTGCAAGCGTGGCAAGGCCTTC
This sequence comes from Blastobotrys terrestris, assembly GCA_030674225.1. Classification (NCBI taxonomy): domain Eukaryota; kingdom Fungi; phylum Ascomycota; class Dipodascomycetes; order Dipodascales; family Trichomonascaceae; genus Blastobotrys; species Blastobotrys terrestris. The sequence goes on from JAJLUR010000326.1 coordinate 1,864, forward strand.
GCCGTTGTCACCGCTACCGCCAAGAGCTCCTTCGTCGGTAAGACCGCCTCCATGGTCCAAGGTGCCAACGACACCGGTCACTTCAAGGCCATCATGAACTCTATCGGTACTTCTCTTTTGGTTCTCTGTGTTATCTGGATTTTGATCATGTGGATCGGTGGCTTCTTCAGACACTTGAAGCTCGCTACCCCAGAAAACTCTGACAGAAACTTGCTCCACTACACCTTGATTCTCTTGATTGTTGGTGTCCCAGTCGGTTTGCCAGTCGTCACCACTACCACCTTGGCTGTTGGTGCCGCCTACCTCGCCGAACAAAAGGCCATCGTTCAAAAGCTCACTGCTATTGAATCTCTCGCCGGTGTCGACATCCTCTGTTCCGACAAGACCGGTACCCTTACCGCCAACAAGCTCTCCATCCGTGAACCTTACATTGCTGAGGGTGTTGATGTCAACTGGATGATGGCCGTCGCCGCCCTTGCCTCTTCGCACAACATCAAGTCGCTCGATCCTATTGACAAGATCACCATTCTCACCCTTAAGCGTTATCCAAAGGCCATGGAGATCCTCCAACAGGGCTGGTCCACCGAATCGTTCACTCCTTTCGACCCAGTCTCCAAGAGAATCACCTCTGTTTGCTCTCTCGACGGTGTCAAGTACACTTGTGCCAAGGGTGCTCCAAAGGCTATCTTGAACTTGTCTGAATGCTCCCCAGAAGCCGCTCAACTCTACACCACCAAGGCCAGAGAATTCGCCCAACGTGGTTTCAGATCCCTCGGTATTGCTGTCAAGAGAAACGACGAAGACTGGCAATTGCTTGGTATGCTTTCTCTCTTCGATCCTCCAAGAGACGACACTGCTCAAACTATCTTGGAAGCCCAAAAGCTCGGTCTCTCCGTCAAGATGTTGACTGGTGACGCTATTGCCATTGCCAAGGAAACCTGTAAGATGTTGGCTCTTGGTACCAAGGTCTACAACTCCGACAAGCTTGTTGCTGGCTCCATGACCGGTGCCCTCCAACACGATCTTGTTGAGAAGGCCGATGGTTTCGCTGAAGTTTTCCCAGAACACAAGTACCAAGTCGTTGAAATGCTCCAAGAACGTGGTCACTTGACTGCCATGACCGGTGACGGTGTCAACGATGCCCCATCTTTGAAGAAGGCTGACTGTGGTATTGCCGTCGAAGGTTCCACCGAGGCCGCTCAAGCTGCCGCTGATATTGTGTTCCTTGCTCCAGGTTTGTCCACCATTGTTGACTCCATCAAGGTTGCTCGTCAAATTTTCCAAAGAATGAAGGCCTACATCCAATACAGAATTGCCTTGTGCTTGCACTTGGAAATCTACTTGGTCACCTCCATGCTTATCCTTAACGAGACTATCAACGCCAACTTGATTGTCTTCATTGCCTTGTTTGCCGATTTGGCCACTATTGCCGTTGCCTACGACAACGCTCACTACGAACAACGTCCTGTCGAATGGCAATTGCCAAAGATCTGGGTCATCTCTGTCATTCTCGGTTTGCTCCTTGCTCTCGGTACCTGGGTTGTCCGTGGTACCATGTTCTTGCCAAACGGTGGTCTTGTCCAAAACTTCGGTAACGTTCAAGGTATTCTTTTCTTGGAAGTCTCTCTTACTGAGAACTGGTTGATCTTCGTCACCCGTGGTGGTCAAACCTGGCCATCCTGGCAATTGGTCGGCGCCATTTTCGGTGTCGATGTCCTCGCTACTTTGTTCTGTGTTTTCGGTTGGTTAGTCGGTGAAATCATGGAAACCAATCCAGCTGACACCTTCCAACAATCCAAGAGACAAACTTCCATTGTCACTGTTGTTGTCATCTGGGCTTACTCCATTGGTGTCTTGGTTGTCGTTGCTATGGTCTACTACTTGCTCGAATCCAACCCTACTCTTAACAACCTTGGTAGAAAGAACAGACACGGCGGTAACGAACAAATGGAGAACCTTGTCGCCTACCTCTCCAAGTTGGCCCTTGAGCAAGATCAAACTGCCGATGGCCGTAACAGATTCCAACTCACTGCTAAGACTGATGAGGATGACGACATGGAGTAAATGTTTTAATATAGAAATTTTGTTTTTCTCCCGTGTTTTTGTTGTATAATACCTTTTAAAACATAGAATTTAATAATATAGTAATTATATCTTAACTTTCCTTTAATGATCTTTTCTCTTCTCTCTCTCATGGATGATAGATAGATAGATACACACTGCTACTTATTGACACACCTAAAATAACTATTTTCTATCTACTTCATCTCCTTCATCTACTACTACTCATGATCTCATGGATTCAGATTACTACTACTATTACTACTATTACTACTACTGCTACTATGTAAAACTCCACATCATCCGCGTCTTTTACCTCTCATAATAGCAACCAAAAAAACACTCACTTGGGGTGATTAACCCATAGTATAACGTCTATTGCTATTGGCGGATGGGTTTGTGAAAATTTTCATTCGACCCACACTCAGCCGCACGTGTGTTTGAAATTTTTTTTGGTATTCCGACTTTTTTTCCTTGTTTTTCTGGATCGACTGTTTCGAAAAAAAAAAAAAATAATAATTCCATGACGTAAAAAAAATAATATTTTTTCCGTACCGGTAAGGGGCGCGGTGGGGCATAAAACATGTCTGAGACTGTGTGTGATCTCCTGGTTTCCCCCTCACGACATTTTTTTTTTTTCTCAAACAAGGGTTTATTGATAAGGACACACAGCTAAAAGAAATAATAATAATAATAATCACTGATAGGTAAAAAAACAAACAAAAAACCGGTAGTCACATATCAATTAAATATTAAATTCGTACTTCAGATCCATAGAGTCGTTTACGATAATCACCCGTCGGGCGCCTGGTGCTGTCAACTCTATGTCCATCTCTCCCTTGCTACTAGGAGTCACCCGTTTGAGACGTAAAACATTGTCCTCACCATCTCCCACAACCACAAACCATGACTCTCTTTGCGCCTTGTGGAATAACGGGGTGTACGAATCCTTTGGGACCCGGTTGTTCACATGAACCATTGTGATTTTCAAGACATCCGTATTATCTTCGTCTCGGAGAACCTGTGTGTCCAAAACAGGCAACCCGTGGGCAACCCTTTTGAACTCAGCAATGTGCTCTCTATCAACTCGCAGCCTCGACACCATCGATTCTGCCTTTTTACCTCGTCCGATTTGGTCCAGATCAGTGGTTGGACCGCCATCAGACTTGCGTCTCCGGCGCTCCATCCCGGGGAGCAAGCTCAGTGGGTCGTGGAACTCCCAGCTTGCCTGCTTTATGCATTGCATTAGACAAATAATGTTCAGCACCGCTTGCAGGTAGCCGAGTTCCGCGACAGTATCAATCATTGCTTGGAGAATACGCAGAGACTGATCCAGAACTGATACGGTATCTTGCCAATAGTCTGCAATCGGCAGGTCCAGTCGTTCAATGAACGTTTGAATCAGCAGAAATGCCTTCACGTGCGGGTCGATGATTCGAATGTCTCCTATGCCGTCCTCAGCCGTGAAACGCACTTTTTCCGATAACTCGGCGTTGATGAGATCCTCGTTATGACGTATGGGCAGCTCGTCATATTCTGTCGACCGGCACAGACAACTCAAAAGGTCCATTAGCCCAGAATCTCGTTTGATCCGCTGCAGGAACATGCGTATCGTCTTGTGCGAAATGTAGTAATACGATGAAATTTGTAAAAATGGCGTGGGCGAAACATGTCCATCATTCAGCATGTTCAGACATCCCGACTCTGCCAAGTCTCCCATCGTCTTGTCCACCAGTTCCACAATCCACTTGTTCACCCCTTCTTCGCTGCAATCTTCAATACCGTAATACGTGGGGTTCTTGTGGATCCGTCGGAACAAAAACGTCCATGTGAGGAAATCGAGTGCTTCTTGTTTGCTCTTCACGCTTCCTGAGCTGATTTCCGCCCCAATGTGGTCAGACATGACCTTGTGCAACGACGATTCCACAGGGAACCCGCTGTTCAAAAAATACTTGTAGAACGCCTTGGTCGACTCCTTGGTGTACACAATCGCAACTCCGCTGGTATCAAACGCAGGACGTCCCGCTCTACCCATCATTTGCAACACGTCCGTCAAATCCATATCTCGATAGTTATCAATCTTGGCGTCGAAGAATTGCGTCCCCTTAATGATGACCAGGTAAGCCGGAAGGTTGACACCCCACGCCAGCGTCGACGTCGCAACCAAGATTTGGACCTTGTTATTGGCAAACAACTCATGGCTGATCTTTCGATCGCTATCCACCAAACCGGCGTGGTGCAATACGATGCCAAATTGTAGAGACAATTTCAACGTCTCATCTTGAACCATCGGCAAGATTTGTTCCAACTCTTCATCGCTCATCTTCAAGAATCGTCGTGGGTTCTCCTCCATGCCACAAAGATGGATCAAATCTTGCGCCGTCAATCTTGTTTGTCGTCTGGATGCAACGAAAATCAAAACAGGTTTGGTTGGGGAATGACTCTTAATCGCCAAAAATGCTGGCTTGTTCATGCTAAATTTAATGTTGCTGTTAGTATAATAGGGTTTTCTCCAAAGTATAATAATAATAATAAACTCACGTCTTCATCAAAGGACAAAAGCCCATGTTATCTGGGAAACCGTCGATAAACATCTGCAACGGAACTGGACGAACCGACTGTGGAAAGTTGAACAAGCCATCTTCCTTCACTTGTAGCCACGATGCCATGTCCGCCGCATTCGCAACTGCAGTGGACATACCCAACAATCGCAAGGGTTGACTAGTTTTCTCCGAAATGGCATTCATTCTGCTGACAATCATCTCCAAAATCGGCCCACGATCACTCGCAAGCAAATGAATCTCATCCATGATGATTAATGATACCTGTTGGACAAATTTTCTTGTTTGCCACGATCTACTGATACCGTCAAACTTCTCCGGCGTCGTAATGATAATGTCGGCCTTTCTAATCGAATCGGCATCTGGGCTACTGTCACCAGTCAGTTCAACCAATCGTCTCCCTGTGGGCTTGGTTAACCTCTTTTTCCAATCATATACTCTTTCACGCACCAACGCCTTCATCGGTGCAATATACACCACTTTTGACTTGGGGAAGTTTCTGAACGCCCACCACATTGCCAATTCTGCTGCAATCGTCTTACCCGACCCCGTTGGCGATCCCAGCAACACGTTAGTGTTTTGATGGTACAATGTATTGAAAATCATCGTTTGCATCGGATTGAAAAATTGGAATTTTGAATCATAAATGCTTTCAATCACTGGATCGTGGAGTGCGGCAACCGGCAGTGGGCGAAGTTTTAGCAGCTTGGTGGTGATTGGCTCAGTGTCAGGTCTGATTAAATTCTGGAAAGAAATTGCCTCCGTGGTTTCAGATCCCAACCAAACGTCGGATGAGACCCGTACAACAACCTGGGGAGGTATAGGATCATTTAGAGGTACAGTAACATCAATGACGTGAGGATCATCCAGCTTAGCCTTTGAAAGTATAAACTTCTCATTGTGCAGAATCTCATACGTATCAGAGTTTTCAATCCAAATCCAGAAAAATTGCGCTTTCCCATGAATCTTAAAGTCCCATCTGAAATCAGCTTCAAGTTCAATGTGAATGCGAAGAACGTTTTTGGTCACAGGAGCAATACTAGCTTCCACGTGAAGCAGCGGGAATTTATCAACATAACCCGCAATCACGCCGCCCATTCTGTGGTTATGAACCATGTCACCAAGTTCCCCAGAACTCATTTCTTTCATTTCCAAGATTGTAGTCCCCTTTTCGTTGAGATTGTTCAAAATTGGCGCTGGCAGCTCAAACTGTGCCAACGGATGCTCAAATGACCACAGCCTTTTTTCAATCGATTTGCACAACGATAACAGCATTCGTGCCAGACGGCCCCATCTCCTATTCAACGACATTAAGAACAGTGCACGGGAAATTCTTGTTGCATTTTGTCCGACATATGCAGAGTCAGAGATCAACGCAGAATCAGTAATACCGACTCTTGAAATAAACGCTTGAAGCAACACGTTAGTTTTGCCTTGGGGTGTATCCAAAGTACCTGCCACTTGACACGGAGCAGAATTGTCACGAAGTTCCGTCAGTTCTTTGTTTTCCTCATCTCGTGCCTTAATGCTGTCGAATTCACCGCTCATACTCAACATGGCCAGAATGTCGGCTTCAGTTGACAGCGGCTTCATCATGGCATTGAAGACTTCAACACTGTTATTCAAAAGATAAAAATCAGATGCAACACGACCGGTATCTTTCGAGATGAAGCTCCCTGTTTTTTCGTCAAAGATGATCATTTGAACAAGATGGAGCCTTCGTGCAGAGTCCACAATCAGTTTTCGCCGTCTATCGCCCAATAAAGGATCTTCTGCAACGTCGTTCCAAATCATACCGTATGCGAGAGGATTTTTTCGCATTCTAACGTACAGATAGGTATAGCCTAACCATTGCACACCTTCATCAACGTTCGTAACAGTCCCCAAAGAAATCTCCGCATTCAAATTGTCCGCAAGCTTTGGCTGCAAACGTGATTCAATAGGGTGTTGTTGCGTAATAAGTGACAAGTAGTGAGAAAGCCTATCTGAAGTTGTACACAATATACCCGTACCGTATTTTTCGAATTGTGGTCTACCGGCACGCCCAAAGATTTGAATAACGTCACTGATACCAAGGTCAACAAAGCCACCGCGTTTGGCGTCATAGACCTGTGTCCCTTTGATAATAACCACAGCTGCCGGTAGGTTGACACCCCACGCTAACGTTGCGGTACAACAAAGTACTTTGATAGATCCATTCATGAATAATTTTTCAGTCATGTTCCTTTCAGATCTCAACATACCGGCATGGTGAATACCAACTCCATTTTGGAAAATATCTTTCATGTCCTTATTCTTCCATTTGGACATTTCTCTCTCTGCTTGTGCAAAACCCGGCTCTTCTGAGCAATCAAAGAGTGATAAATCCCCATTCTTTTGTGCCATAGAGATGTAATTTCTTGCAGTCTTGATTGTATCTTTTCTAGAATGCACAAATACCATCACCTGGTGACCTTGTTCCAGCATATCAATGAGCTTTTGGTAGGAAACTTTGTCCACGTTCTCCATTGCTTGACGACTACCTGCTTTGCCCTTGACACCTAAAAACATTTGCTCCAAAGGCACTGGACGGAACGATTGATCAAAATAAAATAAACCTTGTTGAGGATTCACACGAAGGAATTCAGACACATCGACGAAATTGGGTAATGTCGCAGAGAGACCTACAATTCTGATCATGTTTTGAGTACTTTCGACTTGCCGAAGTGTACGAGCAACCAGCGATTCAATAACTGCACCACGGTCTTCATGCAACAAGTGGACCTCATCAATGATCAAAAGCTTAACTTTTTGCACCAACTCGTTATCCCCATTTGCCTTACGTGTCACCACATCCCATTTTTCAGGAGTCGTGACGATGACTTGAGTGGCAGTGATTTCTGCCTTGGTTAATTGCATATCACCTGTTAACTCACGTACACTGACTCCGAGCCATTGCAGTTTGGATCCCATTTTTTCGACGATTTCTGCAGCAAGAGCTTTTAACGGGGCAACATAAACTATTTTAAAATCGTCGTAGTTGACGTTGTAAATTCCGTTTTCAACATCGAAGGACGAGTATTGATTGATGGTGCTCAGCATGGTCAACAAAGCTACGTCTGTCTTACCTGCACCAGTCGGCGCACATACTAACATGTTTTCGTTAGTTTCGTAAGCTACTGGATAGATGAGCGACTGCATTTTGTTGAGAGATTTGTATTTACTAAAAGTGCCGTGACAGAGTGGATCCAATTCATCAATTTGAATTAGTCGGTTGATAAAACGACTAGCTCTTTTCTTTGAATAAGGAATGATGACTTCTTCATAATCGTCAAACTGCTGTCTTTGAGTCCCGGCTGGCAGGCTGTATTTCGTACCAAATGCAGTTAAGGTGTTCCCGGCTTCATGATCTCTAAATACATGGGGGTATTTCGGATCAGTAGGTGCATATTTCAAGTTCGCCGCTTTCACTGCCTGGGCTGCCTGGTTGTCGAGTCGTTGCTTCTCAATAGCAGCCTCGTCCATCCATCTATAATTATTACTATTCGACGAACTCTATGTCTTGTTAGTAATAGGTTGGCATTAGCTATATTTTCTTCTTTCCACTTACCTTTGACGCAACAATTTGTTCAGGCTTTGCATTCACAATATCGCCTCTTCTTTGGATCAATTCAATCACAAACTCTAGATTATCAAACCCTAGCATTTCTGCAAATGTGCCCTGCAGTTCATCGTCACTTGAATTAGATTTTAGCGTTGCCAAAAGCGTAGACTCAAGTTCCTCAGCTGAAAGCACAGCAGCCGACCCTTTCTCACGAGCGTACTCTTTACATTTTTCTGAGAGCCAAGACAAGCTCGTATGCCCTGAATCGTCACTAGACAACTCATCATCATCATCATCCAAGTCTTGGAGAAGGTCAGCCGGAATAGGGTCGTTGTCGAAATTTGTAACTTCCGCCGCCGAAGGTGTGCCCTGTTTCTTAACCTTTGAAGCAGCTTCATTCATCTGCTTTGCAAGACGAATAAAGTCATCCACATTTTCTGCTGCCTGCAACATAATCAGCCCGTGGTGAACGATTTAGCCTGTTAAAGATGGAATTTATGGAATTTATTTAATGATTGACGATATATCTTTGGGTCTATCCGACAAGCCGCACACCGTGCTTGGATCACCTTTTTTTCACTCACTATGAGTCGACATCAGTAAACTAAGAACGATGTAGAGATAGAGAGGTATCGAAAATTAATTCAAAATGAAAGAGGTAAGATTTCCGAAGATAGAGGGAGAGATACGGTTAAAAAAAAAAAAAAAAAAAAAAAAAAAAAAAAAAAAAAAAAAAAAAAAAAAAAAAAAAAA
>JAJLUR010000328.1:0-10601 GCA_030674225.1 Blastobotrys terrestris
GTCTGGTGAAGTCAGTTTTGAGAGCACCGGTACCCGCGTAAGCCATCGACACACCATCAGCATTATCTGCCCAAGTGTTTTGGAAGACTTTTTCGAACTTTTCATCAGTAACACTACCATTGACAAGGTGAGCATCTTCCATTTGTCTGGCCAAAACCCATCGACCAAGTTTGGATTGGACCACATTAGTTCTATCTAGACAGTCCATACAGTTGGTCCGCACAACCCCAGATTGAGTACTTTCAACTTCGCATTTGCCGTTGCTATTCGGGCTACCAATTTTGTACCATTTTTCATTTTCGATTCCGAGCTCAACGAGCTTGTCAAGCAATAAATTAACTCTGTACCATCGCATTTTGGAGCATTCGTGATGGAAATCGAAATAAATATATTGCAGCTTCTTCTCGTCAGCGAGATTTCTCACAACATTTTCGTAGGCTTCCTTGACAGGCTTTTCATAACCGCTTTGGTTCACCAAGTTGACAAGATAGTTCTTGCCTTCATAGTACTCATACTGCTTGTCGAAATGGATGCGAGCGGATTCGACGGAATTGTTATCAGAAACTTGCAATTGTGGTTTGTACTTCAAGTTGTTGACCTCACCCCAGTATGCAGGCACAGACCCTCTAGTTTGGACGAAGCTGTAGATTTCGCCTTTGGAAGTTTCGAAGATTTGCTCCGTTTCGTTGAAATTGGCAACATTGCCTTGGTTGTCGATACCTCTTCGGAAGTATCTTGTCCCTGCTCTGAATCTACTTCTTCTAGTGACTAATCCGAAATGGACCCGTTGGTTGTTGTATGTGGTGTCATGAAGCGAAACAACGCCATGAATGACTGGCTGGATGAAGCTGCCAATACGCTTATCGATAGACTGGGCGGCATCAATAAGGTCTTGAGAGATGAAGCGGTTCCAAAAGAATTGATCGTCGGCAGTTTCGAACGGGAACTGTTTAGTGCTGCCGTTAACTCTAGCATATGACTGGAGGTTTCTGGTCAAATCGTGGTCGTAACTGAAGAAAATATTCTTCATTTGACTGTCAAGGTGGCCTCTCAAAATTTCAAGATACTGTGCTTCAGCCTCATCCTTAAACTTCCAGTCTCTCAGCGGGATAATTCTGTAATCAACAGCTTGACGCACCTCGACTGTGCCCGAGAGGTAGTTACCCACCGGCTTGGATTTAGTGATCAAGATAACATACTTGGTTAGCCTTAATCTGATGATACCCAAGACACATGAGATGTTGGACGTGCCTCCAAACACACCAACTTCATGGCCCTGCTCAACACTAATCTCCCCGTTTGGTCGAGCAATTCTCAGCACCACATTTGGTTGATCCTCATGACCTAGAGTGACTTCACCTTTGCTGACACTATAGTACATCGTTCGTCTTGTCTGTTTTTGGTTCCTTCAAATGTATCCTTTTGGAGAGTTTCGTTTTATTTACCTTTTACCGGATATTGCGGGTGTACGTGTCGGTATCGATTAACTGGATTATCAGCTGCTGCCGAACGTGAAGAAGCAGGGGAACTTCGGAGTGAACACAAGACTGAAATATTCGCACGAAGCGTACACATGGGCACACGGTTATGCGAAGGCATCCAAGGCTGCTGCTTTCAAACCGGAGTGTAGGCAGGGTTAAGCTTTGGTCAGAATTCGCATTTTGGGCGATTTTTAGCGCTGATTCTAATATTTATTATTGACCTGGTTGTCTGGTCATAGATAGTCTGACGGTGTTTCCCTGTATGCGGCGTGAGCCTTCCCCTGAAAAATACCCGGTACCCGTATAACGGTATGATCAGGAAAAAAGACTTGTAAGTATTAAATTACCGGCTTCGGAATTGTTATGGAGTCGAAAAAAAGAATTGGGTTAATTGGTATAGTAGCAGTGTAACGGGCGAGCAAGTCTTTAAAGCCCCTTCCCTCTCATGTTTCCAGAAAGCCCTTCAGAACTGAGCTCTGGTATAACCGGCATCACAGACGGAAAGAATATATATCGGCTATAATCTTGTCCACGCGGGGAGAGTGCGTAGCCAGCACTAAACTTTTATATATTACGCCATAGCACTTGAAAAATCGTTTTACAGTATGCACAGCAGAAATCACCGAGGCACATAGGTGAACAAGGAAGATGGAATTCTTGAGGCGCAACTGGTAATGAATGAACGCATTATCTGCAGTTGTTCCGTGTATGTATCAATATATATGGCTTTCTCCTCTATGCATGGCTAACGCTATTAGTAGTCTACTAGCTAGTCTAATATGCACATACGCGTTTGCATATCTATCTGTTATATGCATACGCATATCCATATTCGCCCAACAGGTACAACCAAAGCTACTTTTCTGTAAAAAGTACTATTCACGCCTGTACCAACTCCGTCATCCTGTTAGATGAATTCACACCCTACCCACAATTGCCCCTGTAGCGATTTAGAAAATTCGGATGTGGTCAATCGGTGCGATATACATAAAGCCCTCAGCCGTGCCATCCAGTCGCGGTTGGGACGATATGCGAGATACTATGAACCCCAGAGTCGCCCTTCATTTGCCACATCACAATACCATATATATTTCATACTTCCAATCGCCATGACACAGTTTCAATTGTCTTCGAGTCTCCTCGGACACGAGAACGATGTGAAGGGTTTGGTGTTTCCGACCGCCGGCAGCATTGGCTCGGTTTCGCGAGATTGCACCTTAAGAGGGTGGGAACGCAAGAATCAAACAACAACGTGGGTTGGCAGGGAGCTGTACAAGTCCAATGGTTATCTGAATTGCGTCACGTTTAGTCGAGGCTCCTTCGTGTGTGGAGGAAAGGATGCGAAACTTACAGTTGTTTCGGCCGAATCACTCCCCTTTAGCATGTCAGGACACGAATCCAATGTCTGTTCGGTCGATAGCAAAGGTAATGCACTTATAAGCGGATCTTGGGATTCGTCAGCTCGTGTTTGGGTGAACGACGCGCCTAAATATGTGTTGGATGAGCATCAGGCTGCAGTCTGGGATGTTAAGATTGTTGACGATCAAACGTTTCTGACATGCGGAGCAGATAAAAAGATCTTTTTATGGAAGAACAACGCTGTGGATAAAGTCTATGTCGGCCACGAGGATGTGGTCAGGGGTCTATGTTTAATCGATAATGCAACTTTTGCTAGTTGCTCCAATGACGGCACAATTAAGATCTGGGGGTACGATGGGTCCTTGAAAACCACCCTCCACGGTCACACTAATTATGTGTACCAATTGGCCAGACTATCATCCACTGAGCTTGTTTCTGTCGGAGAAGATGGTGAGGTCCGTGTGTGGAACCTGAAAGAATGCGTTCAGGCTATCACACTCCCTTCAGTTTCTGTGTGGTGTGTGGCGGTCGATCAATCGGGTAGTGGCGATTTTGCAGTTGCCGGGAGCGATTATATCATCCGAACATTTTCTAGGGACGAGAATAGATGGGCTTCACAGGAAGAACGGGATCAATTGAAGGAATCTGTTGCCAACAAGGTCAACACGGCAGATATAGACGACTCCCAAATTAAGGATGCCTCAGTCCTGCAAAATCCTGGCAACGAAGGTCAGGTTGTAATGGTCCGAAGCGAGCAAACTGGGACAATAGAGGCACACCAGTATTCTGGTGGTCAGTGGATTCGCGTAGGGGAAGTAGTGAGCACCAAAGAGGCGGCAGCCAAAAACAATGCAGGCGCAAAGAAGGAATTGGATGGAAAAGAATATGACTACATTTTCCATGTCAACATTGAAGATGGAAAACCAGAGTTACCATTGCCGTATAACTCAGACGACAATCCATATGACAGCGCACGACAGTTCCTAGAAAAGAATGAACTTCCAATGTCGTATTTGGACGAAGTTGCCCAATTCATCACGAAGAATGCTGTTGTCAACAAATCCGCACTGAGCAAAAAGGCATATAACCCGTATGCCGATAGAGCTGAACAGCAATCGTCGTCAACGTCGTCGGCTGGTAACTCCCATGGGCCACTTAAGGTGATTCCACACCAATCTTATGTCAAGCTTGTACAATATCAGGGAGATCCAATTTTCAAGGCCCTTAATAGCAAAAACTCTGCTCAGAGTGCGGAGAACAAACTCAGTGATGAAGAACTACAGAATATTCGCGAGGGTTTGAATCAAATGGATCAACCGCATGCAGAAAAAATACTAGGTTCGACGTCGCGAGTTATCATGTCCTGGTCACCAGAAGACATGCTCCCTGTCCTTGATTTATTCCGAATTGCAATTGGCCACCATCCTAACCCACCGACGGCAATCGCAGTTCAAATTATCTTTTCCACACTTGATCCTGACGCTCCTAAGCACGCTCTTCTGGCTACCCGTGCATTGGTCAACCTTTTTGCAACGCCTGCAGGAAGGAAAATTTGTGCCAGTAATGATGTCAAGAGCAATGCTTTAGAAGCCGTACATAAGATTGCGGAAAACAGCAAAGATGCCACAGCAGCCCGTAACATTGCAGTTGCCTCATTGATGTTGAATTATGCCATCCTCAATGGGAATGATGTTGAAGGGGGATTAGCCTTGTTAAGGTCAATGGCATTCATCGGAACTCAACTAAATGATTCAGAATCGAGATATCGGCTCCTACTGGCGGTAGGAACGCTTGTTGCAAACAATCCGATTGATATGATCAAACAGGAGGCGAAGGAATTGGGCCTCTCCGAATGGGCTAAGAATATTGAAATTCCTGATGACAGAACTAAAATTTTAGTTCACGAGGTAAGCACTATCCTGTAGAATGATAATAATAAAGAACTTAATAGATCTTTTCAACACGTTTTTTTTTACAAAATGATAAATATTTCTGCTATGAAAATGTTATACACGGGATATTCTCAGTATTTTTCTGTTTTTGCTTGCTTGTTTGATTGTTTTTTTTTTTTGAGGGGGAGAAAACCTGTTGTCAAATAGATACAGAAAAGAAAAAAACAAAAAACAAAACATTACTCATCAATGGCCATTTGATCTTCTGCGGACTTTGCTGTTTCTTCATGTTGTTTTTCATTATCCTCGTTAGTAGTAGCCTGCTGCTCATCGTTTTTGTCATTATTTTGCCCAGTCATGTAGGCGTCCAGTTCAGCATCCAACTCTTCCGCACTTTTCTTAGGAGCTCTTCTCCTACCCTCGCCTCTTCCTCTCCCTCTGCCGTGTTGATCGTCTCGACGTGACAAACGCTCGCTGAACTTGTTACCTTTGAACGACTCGTGATAAAATCCCGGAGCTATCGAAAGAGAGATAGGTCGGCCAGCTGCCTTTTTACCGTCAAATCTGTCAATAGCCTCCATAGCGTGGGATGGGTATCTATAAGTAACCCAGGCATAACCTTCGCTCCTGCCCGATCTATCATATTGGATTTTGATGTCATCGATAGGGCCGATTTGCTTGAACAGCCCTTCCAGATCTTCTTCATTCAAGTCATAATAGAGATTTGTGATCATAACAGTCCGAGGCTTGGACGGTCCACCAGGACGATTCCCACGGCGGGGTCCTCTTCCTCGATGGCCGTGATCGCGTCGTTTGGAAACGCCTCCTCTCCCACCTCCACGACGAGAGTGGTGTCTTCCCTCCAAGATTTCGTCCAAAGATTTGTCCATTTCGCTCATTTTGATGTGTTATTGAGAGGGAACACTCTGAGCTGTGGGCGGCCCTTGCAAGAACACGACAAGAGAGCCTGGGATTGTGCGCGCGAAAAGATGGCGCGTAGTGCGGCTACTAATACTAACACCACGATATCGATATCGATGTGAGCTCAATAAGAGTACACACTGTTAATACTAACAAAGTTCTAAGGTTGGGAAAGTAAGAATGAAATTAGCTGTGCAGGGTAGTGAGGTAGCGGCAGACTTTGCCTTAGTTAACAATTGAGTTTGTCAGTCCATTCATGTTTGTCTATTTTAAGTGATGGAGAGTATACGGGACGGTTAATTCTTGACATACTATCGGTAAACTCCACAAAATGCAGGTTCAGCTGTAAGAAGTCTCATATACCGTAGGAACTATTGATTATGCGATTATCGGTGGGTTGCGTTACAGTTTCTATATATTTCCTTATGCGCAGCGATCAATACCGATTTGGGAGGATGTTTTAACAATGTATGCATGTTATCGGGCGCTTAACCAGGGAATATAAATAGGTGCCCGTTTCCCCCCTTCTGCGCTGGGGAGAAACAACTGACGTTGTGCGTAGTATGAGGACTATGCACACTACATTGACAGTTGGTGATATAGCCTGAATCCCTTAAATACTGTTGATTGGACGCCACAAGATTTAGTGTCCAAATTATTATAGCGCCATTCCCTTTTTATGCCACTTGGTGGAGGAAATGCTTAGCTCCAAAAAAAAAAAAAAAAAAAAAAAAAAAAAAAAAAAGAAAGGCTACTTTTTAGTGGCAGGTAATAAAAACATTAAATCAATGCAAAATATGAATACTCTAAAAAAGAAGCTATTAGTATAAGACGCAAAGGGAGAATAGAATGGCCAGACCAGCAGTGACAAAGATTGGACTCCTCAAGTCAGCAATGGAGCCAGCATCACTAGTGTCTTTGCTGTTGGCTGTCGAACGAGCCTTTTCAGCAGTGCTGAGGGTAGACGTCGTCTTGGAATGCCCTGTACTATCGGCAGTCTCGCGACTGTAGGAGTGCTTGCTAAGCGTATAATCAGACACATGGCTCTTATGTCCACCGTTTGTGACGGTATGGGTATCGGCACCGGAAATGAAACCATAGCCAATATCAGTAGCGGCAGGTTTCTTGTAATCCTGTAAGGAGATTTCAGTGTTGACACTGATTGAAGTCGCAAAATCAGTGTTGCTATAACCAGAAGCAGGCTTTGCCTTTGGAACGTCTGATTCAATAACCTCAATATCCGCCTTGGACTCGTTGAACTTTACAGAAGCAAGAGAGATCTCGTAGCCTTCAAGGTCATACACCACGTAGGCCGAACGAAGGAAGGAATCTCCGAGAATAAGAGTATCTCCAGCTGGTGACATGGCCAATTGGCAGGCATCTTTCTTGTTGCTGAATCTCAATGGCTTCTTGTCCAGACCTCTAACTGGCAAGATCATATCGGAAAACGGCACCTCAATTTTAACACCGGACAGATCAAAGACGAAACTGCCAGCATCCTCGGCCACGCCACATGGCAAATTGTATGTGCCTGTGGCGAAGGAGTATTTTGCACCAAGAGCGTCGGCAATTGCGTCAACTACGGAGCTTGGGAGGAGACATGCGGTAGAACCAGAATCCAGGAGAACTGGTAGATTGTCCCTGATGACGTCGATATCATCGCCTTTCTTTTGCTTGATAGAAATACCAGACAACATGACGGTGATTTCAATAGGACGGTCCACGGATAGGAGGTTGTTGACAATTGGCACTTTCTGCAAGTCGCCATTATATTTAGCATGGTCCACACCACCGAAAAGGACGTTGCCTTGTTTAGCGTCCGGATCGTTGAGCCAAAGAGAATAAGCTATCTTCTTGATAATTCCTTGGTTCTTGAGCAGGACTGGGAAGTTGTCGTAGCTGTTTTCTGGATGGAACTCACCTGTCTTGGAATCTACAGCAACAGTCTCGAGGTCCTTGAACCCGATACCAAATACACCAATGGAGGAGTTTGATTTCTCTCCCACTGCAAACGACACATCCTTGACCTGAGTGTCGCCGATCTTCAGCACATCTGTACCCCAATTACCTTTGGCAAACGAGGAATCGCCGTAGCTGATAAAAAAGTCGGTGTCATTGTTGTGGTAGGTCTTGGAGTCCTTTTCCTCAAACGTTCCAACCGAATCGTCGCAGAGAATATATCCCTCGCCCATCTCGGCGGCCTGTTTTTGCTTTTTGGTTTTTGCGCAATACGGGTTGTCCTTACCAAGCACCCACAAGTCAGAGGATCCCGTGTCCAAAAGCACTTTTTGCTTTTGTCCTGGTGTACCGAGCTCGATTTCAATGTTGTAATGGGTGAACTCATTATCGACGGCTCCCTGGAGCGTGCCATCGACGTCTCTTTTCAACAAGTTGGAGTATTGAGCATCCTTGAATCGAGGGGTTGATGGCTTGCCGGAGCGGAAGCCGCTGATGTCGAACTGCATGGCTCCCTTCGGAACGTTTGCACTGGTGGCATCACCAAGGGCGGCCAGAACCAGCACACCAACAGCACTGGTGTATAGGGTCGAAAACTTCATTCGTTTGCTTGAGGGGGGGAGGGGAACTACCTATACAATTGGCGCATGTGGGCCCTTTTTATATTCAGCCGCTCATCTGGAAGGAAGCGGAGATTTTCGATGGCATTTAAGTGGTCAGTGCCTCATTAGGAAGGGGAGGCAGAAGATCGCTAATTCGTACTGTTACTATGCCAAGCATTGTGTGTGCGGTGTTGGGACGGTAAAAAAAAAAAAAAAAAAAAAAAAAAAAAAAAAAAAAAAACAGTGTAGCCGCATGTGCAAGTTTTTGGGGGGGGTGGGAATTGAGATCTGAGAGTCGATCTCTAAGCGACCGTTCTGGATGATGATGATGATGTGTGAGAATTTAATCACTGTGGAAGGGTGTGAGTGAGTGATACATACACATATGTAAATTCGTGGGGAAAAGGGTGGATGGGGGATATCGATGATGGGCTTCATTTTTTGCAATTATATTCAGGAGTCATTGATATCCTTTTTTTTTTTTTTTTTCCAGTAGGGGGGGGGGGGGGGTTTTTTTTTTTTTTTTTTGCACGCCCAGGAATTTTTTTTCGGGGCCATTTTCCGGAATGACGCAGAGACAGTTTTTTTTTTTTTTTTTTTTTTTTTATAATACCGTATAAAAGTGTAATAGAGAACATAGCTCGTTACGTATACAGTTGATATAAGAAGCGTGGGCGTTAGGAAAAAAATACACTTTTCTTTTCTTCACATTTTTAACTATCGGTGCCAACGGCCGGCCCTGTGTGTGGAAGAAATAGTACTACTATGAGTGAGATACAAGAGTGTGAGATTGTGCAATGGCCGATCGGAAGGCACGCGGAAAGTTGAAGGATATTGAGATTTGCCGAAACAATTCCACGTTAGAGGAAATCAAGCAATTTTTACAGATGAAAGCGAAGGAACATGAAACATGATGGATACACCGGGTTTGACAGATAACGCTCATCGGAATCGGAATACGTCCATCACGCAACCGTACAGCTGTTATCACACTTCACGCCCCCCCCTCTCCTATCAAATCATAAGTCAATGTTTAACACCTACAGGGTTAAAACGTTTCAGAATAGGAACAGTCCACGGAACCTGACCTCTTGGACAGCGAGCTGCCACCTTGCATGATATTCTCATGTATACCTAAATAGGAAATCAAAACTCTACACTAATCCGCGGCGCGTGGACGGCACTGGATTTACGTCCCAACCCAAACTACACGACCCCCTGAGAATATATAGGCAATATAATTGCAATTGTAAAATATTAGTCTTACAACTACTAGTACTGGTACTGGGGCAATATTATTTTACATATATTTAGTCTGAATGATAATGCGCTTAACTAGCTATAGGATTAAAATTAAATGTAAAACAACATGTCTCCACGTCAATTGCAAGCTTGAGGAAATCTTCCACTACCCGATCCAAGAGGAATAAGACATATTCAGAAGAAGAAATTTCAAGTCAATTCAACTTTGCAAAGCCGGAGAAAGCGTATCTGCTGTTTCGAATTATTAAATTCCCCATAGTGCGTTAAGAAGTCGACACAGAGGTGTGGTAAGTCTGCCTCTCATACCTCCTCATATTTGCTCACTTTAGAGCAGGAAAACGAGATTGTAAAGTTGGTAAGAAAAAGGAATGATATGGGGGAACCATTGGAGCGACGGGAAATTGGTTATTAGCAGAACCTATTGGAGACGACTACCGTCCGAAAATGGTTATATAAGCTTTATTGTATTGCCAGAAACCAGTGATAAATGTGGTGCTCAAACGACTGGGAATCTAAATGATTCGATTCCGTGAGAGATAAAGATAAAATTGACCATTACATGAGCAGTCTGAAAGAAACAATTGATAAGACAACATTTATAATATGGATGAGTCCCGTCATACTATTGAGTAACCCATAAAACAGTATTGTTATTATTCCGGAGCCGGCAGATGACGGCAAAGAGACACCGCAAAGGTCCGAAATGTGTGATAGAGTGCATATGCGATGATAGATCAATAATCCCTCCTTTAGTTATACTTAACGGCCTGTCTACTGAATTGCTTCTTCGGCAAAGATTAAAGGCCCATATTTGCCTGAATGTCGTCCTCTACAACCGGCTCCATTCAAACTCCTAATATTCGACGGCCAATTTCTACTCGAGCTGGCAATCGTAGTAGCGGGTAATTGATGACGCCACCTAATTCACAAGCATCTCAGTCCTCTCAGGGCCCAAGCATGGTGTTTCAAGGGTCTGTGCATACAGACACTCCTTCTGCGTAAGAGAGATCAAACTGCTCTTAAGCACAGTTCTCAGTAGCATGCATTTACATGTTCATGAATTTTCAATTGATATACTCGCCATAAAAGTTCTTATATGCAGGCCTAGATAGTATTTATATATATAT
>JAJLUR010000329.1:0-10536 GCA_030674225.1 Blastobotrys terrestris
TTTTTTTTTTTTTTTTTTTTTTTTTTTTTTTTTTTTTTTTTTTTTTTTGGACCTCCTTATTTTTCCTTATTGAAGGGTTAGACGAAAATTTTTTCCTGTGCCGTTGTTGAACGCTGATTGGCCAATAACTCGACGCGCAATTTCAAAGACAAACTACCAGGGAAAATGCAAAAAACGAACCAGTTTAGATGAGTTTGAGGACGGAATAATCTTTATATCTCATCAAAACTGCCAAATTTCGTGGTCTTGGTGGTCTATTCGACGGTGGCGTTCTAAGAGGGTATACGCTTTGTCTTTGTGTGATGTCAACTTTTGTTGTTGTTTTTTTATTCTCCCCCTCCCCCGTCAAGTCCCCACAACAAATTTTTTTGGCGTGTAATTTGTATCCCTGGGTTCGATTTCAGGTTGCATCCCCTTTTTTTAATATGCATGATAGCGTGGCGGCCCACGGGTATCGGAAGGGGAGCTGCAGCATGAAATTTTTTTGTCCTGAAGGTATAACGGCGAGAGGAATGACGGGTTTTTTGTATTTCAGAGGGCATTGGTAGTCTGCAGGGTATTTTGATCAGGTATGACAGTAAAAGGGTGACGGTATTTTTTTTTTTTTTTTTTTTTGGACCTACCTTTGAGAATGAGCAGAGATGACCCTGTGAGAGCTGTGACCGGCGAAACCTAGCAAAGTTAATAAGCCACGGCGGTCTCCTTCATAGTGATCGTTTGTAGGTCATGACTGCAACAAAAGATTAGTAAAGTATACTGACCCGTCAGTATAATCATTTCTGAGTACCACATCGCATGCAGTAGCCTGTGTTTTCAGAACACATTTACACAGTCTCACAAACAGCATTACTGTGCCGCCATTCGTTTCTTCACCAGTCTGTTCAGGTTTTCACCATGAATGCAGCTGACAGAAAATTTTTATTCTTCCATAACCCAGAGGTATTCTTCAACATGTTGCCCATACTCACGTTACCTTCCGTTTCATTGCCATGTTCTTCAGGCGTTTCTGCCATTTATTATCACAAGAGGTGCCACATGTTGGCGGTGGGCGATTAGCTTCTCCCGAGTGGTGAGAACAGTACGATCTGTAGGACTGATAACCAAAAGGTGGTTAGAAGAGGTTAGGATATCATGGTCCTGCGAATTTTCAGTACCAGTTCAATTGTCAGCCGCATCGTCCGAATCATCTTAACTCCGATTGGCCGACCTCCGAGTCGGACGTTTTTCCGAGCGGATAACTGGTTAGCGAGCCGGGGTTTGGGCGGGAGATTTTTATAGGCCAATGGACTGAAGAAGTGAATTGTGACTTTCATGTAGTCTGTGTTGGCTTAATGAGACCATGGCATGTTACTAGTATTGTGTAAAGTTGGTATAGGCAATTCTAATTTTTGCCAGTGCATGTACGTATAGTTTCTCGGTTGGTTGATTTGTGTTACTGGCAAAGGTCGCCCTGGTTGGGGCCGTTTTCCGGTTAGTATAATGGATCCTACTGAAGAGAGCCTCAAAGGGCCGTGGGCTCTGAGTTGAACATGCGACCAGAGGCGCTGGGTCTGAGTCGAATTGGCTTGTTCCATTTTATATGAGGAGTTAGTGTATTGGTACCTGTGGTTGCCTTGTAGTAGCTCGGCCTTGACTACCTTTTCGACAAGCTCGAGGAGTATAGTTGTGACTAGTGTGTGCATATATACTGTAGGACATTCTGGCAGAGTTCTTTCCCTTGTTGCGATTGAAGCAACTGCGAATTGGAGGCTTGCTATGCATATGCATGCCACAGTAGTAGCTAGTTATCTAATAGTCTATTAACTATGCATATCAACCTTCCAGAGTAGCTATGCATATGCATATACGCAATTTTTTTTTTTTTTTTTTATTTCACTTCATTATTAACTACATATTCGTAGACGTTTCTACTAAATGTATACGCACATACCAAATAGCTCCCAGTCTATATAATAGATGTGTCATATGTGCATAGAGTGAGTAGCTCTGAGTACATGTCTATACCACATCCGCAAACATACTCGGATGTCTATCACCTTATAGAGCCATAAAGCACACTCAAAGACTAATTGGCGGTCATGAATGCTCAAGTAGTCGTCACAATTACTCCACCCCCTGAATACTCATAGTGCAGTTCACCGTTGCCCGGGCAACCACAACATCGGAAACGTGACCGAAACTCCGGGTAAGATACTTTTCACAATACGCACGGTGTGGCACGGAATTTTTTTTTGCACCATAAAGGTCTGAAAATTTGTCTTCCTCCTTTTTTTTTTTTTTTCTTTCTATTTTTTTCTTCACGAACAATCATGTCATTGGGTACTCTCTACACTCTCGAAGTAAGTGTTTGATGCACTCACTATGAATAAAACAAATATTTGCTAACAGATGGCGTAGAGAACTCGTGGTATTCTCCCACCTCAATTGGTCAAGCACTTGGGCCTTGATGTCAAGGTCGTTGATGCTGCCGGTGACGAGGAATTCGCCAAGAACTTCCCTCTTAAGAAGATTCCAGCCTTCATTGGTGCCGATGGCTTCACTCTCATTGAGGCTATTGCCGTCAACCTTTACTGTAAGTTCTTAAGATGCTAAACGGAGGGACACAATTTCTCTTCTTGCAATGATGAACATTTTTTTATATTAGTTATCCCTGTCTTAAAAATTGTGTGGAGAACGTGGTATCTGAACAACGAAAAGAGAAATTGTGTCTTTCTTGAAAGAAAGAGAAAAAAAAAAACAACTTGCTAACTGGAATTCCTTTTTTAGTGGTCAGCCTTGCTAAGGATACCGAGCTTCTCGGTAAGACTAAGGAAGACTACGCTGATATTGTCAGATGGTTGTCCTACGTTTCTACTGAAATCTTCCCTGCCATCTTCGATCAATTCGCTCCTATCCTTGGAAAGATCCCATACAACAAGAAGCAAATTGACACTGCTGCTGCTACCCTTGAGAAGGTACTCGCCCCAGTCGAATCTCTTCTGTTGAAGCAATCTTACCTTGTCGGCGAAAGAGTCACTCTCGCTGACTTGTTTGTTTCTACCATGCTTTTCAGAGGCTTTGAAAACCTCTTTGGCAACAACTGGAGAATGGCCCATCCTAACATTGTTAGATGGTGGTCCACTGTCACCAAGCAATCCATCCTTAAGGAGAAGCTTGGTAACTTCCAATTCATCGAAGAGCCAGTTAAGTACACTCCACCAAAGAAGGAGGAGAAGCCAAAGGCCGAGAAGAAGAAGGCTGAGAAGCCAGCTGAAAAGCCAGCTGAGCAACCACCAGCTCAACAAAAGAAGCCAGCTCACCCATTGGCTGCTCTCGGTGCTCCAAAGATCCCAATTGACCAATGGAAGCGAACTTACTCTAACGAAGAGACCCGTGAGACTGCCATTCCATACTTCTGGAACGAGTTCTATGACCCTGAGGAATGGTCTCTCTACAAGGTTGCCTACAAGTACAACGACGAGTTGACCTTGACTTTCATGTCTAACAACCTCATTGGTGGTTTCTACGCCAGATTGGGTGAATCTACCAAGTACTTGTTCGGCTCCATGGTCGTTTACGGTAAGAACAACGACAATGGTATCATTGGTGTCTTCTTGGTTCGTGGCCAAGACCACAAGCCTGCCTTTGAGGTTGCTCCAGACTGGGAATCCTATGAGTTCACCAAGTTGGATGCTTCCAAGCCAGAGGACAAGGCCTTCGTCGAGGACATGTTTGCCTGGGACAAGCCTGTTGCCATTGACGGTCAAGAAAGAGAGATTGCCGACGGCAAGGTCTTCAAATAAGCTCCATAATAATGAAATCCTTTTAATTTGTGCATAATATGAGAATCCACGAAGAAGTAGAAGGATATTTACTGAATTGGCTCCCCAAACGCAGCTTGTTTATTCAAACAGAGTGCTTCAAGGCAGTTTTTTTTTTAGCAAGCTCGGTATAGGGCTCAATAGAAGGATATTTACTGAATTGGCTCCCCAAATGCAGCTTGTTTATTCAAGCTCGGTATAGGGCTCAATAGAAGGATATTTACTGAATTGGCTCCCCAAATGCAGCTTGTTTATTCAAATAGAGTGCTTCAAGGCAGTTTTTTTAGCAAGCTCGGTATAGGGCTCAAGCTTTGAGACTGCGTACTGTGGGCTGCGCAAGGCGTACCATAATATACTGGGGTCGGTATAAAAAGGCTCTCTAACATTTTTTTACACACCACAACCAACCCAGCACAAGCTGTAAGTATTGAAAAAAGAGCTTCTTCCAGAGGCAATCTGATGAACCAATGTTACATTTCTGGCATCTCTAATGCTAGAGGCGTTTCTGTCGTCTCGATGAATATAACGTAAATGACTATTTTATCTGAACATTGTCCTGCATGAAGCTTATATCCAAAAAAAAAAAAAAAAAAAAAAAAAAAAGCTAACAATGTATTTTTAGGCTATTAATAATAATAGATATAGATATAGATATATGTAGTTTTGTTTTGTTTTTTTTTTAAGAAATGTCTTCGCTGGGTGTGTGCATGTTACAGCATTAGTTTATTGTCA
Source organism: Blastobotrys terrestris (assembly GCA_030674225.1). Lineage (NCBI taxonomy): Eukaryota > Fungi > Ascomycota > Dipodascomycetes > Dipodascales > Trichomonascaceae > Blastobotrys > Blastobotrys terrestris. The sequence continues at coordinate 4,533 of JAJLUR010000329.1, forward strand.
TCAGATTCCATGTAAAATTGAGTGTCTTCGTCTGGCTTTTTCCTGTCCGGTGTGCCAATGGGGTTGAGCAGCCTGGACGGCAGATGGTGATTTGAGTCTGTGACGTCGGAGAAGGACGGTCTATAGAGCTGCTCACGTTTCGAATCACGACGCTGACGCTCCTGGGGTGTTAATAAATCGTTCAAAGAGGATGGCACAAAGTCCTCTTCATCTATTAGCAGATCGTCGTCATCTATCTCATCGTCGTCGTCTATGATAGCTGAATCGGTGTACATGGATGTGCAGGAGTTTTGGTTCCAGATGGACACTGGTGAGTTGTAGTAGAAGGATTTTGAGATTGACGAGGAGACTTGCCTGCTGCTACTGCTATTGTTGTTGTTATTATTATTATTATTACTATTATTGTTGGCGTCGACGATATCTGCTGCAGACGAAGATCCACTGCGATGCATCATGTTGACAGGCAATGATCGTGGCGGCGAGTGCTTTGTGGTGGTATTATTGTTGTTACTGTTACTTTCCTTCCGATTGCGCTGATTGATTCTACGACCGTCCGGAAGAACGTGAGCTAAGGCGCATTTGTTGCCAAACTTGCAATTCCCTTTTAAGAAATACTTGCATGGAGCTTGGTCCATGCTCTCAGTCGAGTGGGAGAACGGACACGAGTCACCGGCAGTACAGGCCCCTTGGCGATAAAACTTGCAGGGCACATGGGACAAATTCTTCGATGAGGACGACGAGTCCTTTCTGTTGTGCTTAAGTCCGTTCGACAGCTTGCTGGACTTGTGCGTGGTGGCTTCAGAGTCCGGAGTCGCAGTCATATCAACGCGTTGTGAATGTGAGTGTGCGTGGTTACCCCAAAGATGTGAAGAGGTGTGAAATGATAGGAGAGGCTGCGCTATTATAACCCTGGGTTCTGGGATCTTGTGTTCGGGTCCGATCAGCGCCAACAAAGACATGTTTCGAACGTTACCTTAGATTCAGGGGGGGCTCCGTTCGAGTTTCGAGCTTGACGAGTTTTTCGGACGATTTTTGTAGTATAAATTCGACCTTAATTTGTTGGTTTATGCTATGCTTGATTTTCGGGTTCTGTCCGCAGTGGTCTTATCGTTCGAATCATGCGGCCGACCGCTCCTCCTTTCCGAACCTTGACGCCTCACGCCATGTCACCATCCTGGTGCCGGTGACCACTGGTCAGTGACGTGAATTCAAGGCGGCACTTGCGTTATCGAGCTGCTTTTTATTTGGTACAATTTAAATTCCTGGGAGGGGAGGGAGGGCGCTACCATCTTTCGCTCTCTTTCCTATTTTCTCGAGCCTTCTCTTGATTTTTTTTTTTTTTTTTTCTCTCTCTAGTCTGGGCTTGGCCTGGATTACGTTTCCAACGATTTGGTACCCGTTCCAAGATAACGGACGTAACAATGGAAACCATCTCATCTTTTTTTGCTGACGCAAATCTTTACTAGACTAGATGATGGAGGATATGGCGTAAGCAGGTTGAATCTGGTCTAATTGCGGATTAAAATTTGGATCTTTAAAAAATGACCTACATACAAGGTGGCTCGCTTAGATTGGATAACAACTCGTCGCGAGATGGGGATTGATCCCGCTACGTGATTAAAATTATGTTGCCAATGTTGAGTGTGGAATATGCATATGCATAGATGTTTTGTAAATCACTGAAGTCAAGCGCCACAAAAAAGGTACTGTCCAAGAGATACGCGCCATGGGTGGTCTACCAATGTATCAATAACAGCAAATTATACACCGTACCGACTTGTACCTATGCCCCTCGACTGAGAACCTAGCTAGCTACACAGGAATATGTATGCATATAATCTATATTTCAGCCATAGCTAGAATTAAGCGCACACAACAGTGTGTTCAACATATGCATGGCTATGCAGACGCATCGGATATTGGTGGATCGACGCACAAAACAAGCTCAAACACACACACACACACACACACACACACACACTTTTCAAATAACGTTACGGTTTATGTTTTATATAGTTACTCGTTGTAGTGATATATCAAATAGTTTGGAAGACCATATGATTGATAGCCCAAACGCTTGGCCATTTTGGCAAACCCTTCCGTCTCCATGAGATGGTAGAATGGGAAAGGCGGGAACATGGCCCCATCACGATGAACCTCGGCCTTGACCAAAAGAGCAGTGCCTCCAACACCATCCAGCTCCATTTCAGCGTGAACATCGTCGTCAGAGTTGTACAAATGGGCCATCAGGGTTCGATAGGTGGCCATCTCTGGATAGCCTTCAACAAGAATGTCTTCCTCCGACATTTGTGCTGCCATCTGCTGAGCATTCTCAGAGTCCTGCCACGAATTGTAGTCGTAAGGACGGATGGAGGGGCCGTTCTTAGGGTCATTGTACCGTTGGTAGCAGTTTGGAACAATCACCGGCTTGTCGTGGCGAGCCAAATCCTGGATCAACGTTGGAGGAGTCTCTACAACGTCCGAGTCCAGCCACAAGATCCAGGAGGTATCGTGTGCGATTGTGGAAAATAAGAGCGAATTACGGGCTAGCGACATTTGAGATCGTCTCTTTTTTTGTGCTGCCAGCGCATGGCGATCCTTCTCTAGCTGCGAGTCCATCGACTCTGTGTCTTGCCGTAATATCGTCACTTTGGCAAATCTGTCTTTTTTGTTACCCGTCTGGGCCCTTTTAACCGCCTTTTCCAGTTCTCGCAACGCTGTGTCGCCCTGAGAGGAATGCGGGACAATGAACCCTAATTCTATAAGTTCATGCGGGTAGTTGAGCTTCATTAAATTATCCCAGTAGCCGTTATAAAATCTTGCCAGAGGAGTCAGGATCAGCACCTTTTCCTTGTTGTCCGCAGACCTCGACGTACTGGTTAACCCATTCATCTGATACGACTTGATGTGATTACCAGGAAGGTTCCGGGCCACGGGTGCAACCACTCGGTCTCGTGTGAATGGCAGCACTAGTACATATACCAGCGCAACGACCGCTAGAATCGCAACGTATGATAACGGCTTGCGAATCATTCTCCAAGTAGGCTACGTGTGTTGAAAAAAAAAATACGGTGTTCGATGTCGATGGGACTTTTTCCTGCCACGCGAACACCAAAAAATACAATCCTCAGGGTGATAAGCCACCGCCACAATGCACCGCCACCGTTTTCCAGGTTCAAAGATTTATTATTATTATTACTATTGTTGTCATTATTATTATTTACTCACTCATTCATCAAATAAGCTCCGTACAACCAATGCTGTACAGGCCATTGGTACGCATAAAAAAAAGCAACATACCCTACTATGGACAATTGCCGAACACAAACAACAACATAAGGCGAACCCGGTCCCTTCCCCCTCCCCTGAGCTGAGAGTATTGTAATTGAGTCGACGGTTAACCGCCAGATGCATTTCTAATACAGGTCACACGCAATAACCAGCAATCATTTCCCCACCACCCGAAATGGCGTGCTGAAGGGATTTGTAATCCGACCCCCGCAGATTTCCGACCGGGCGAAATATAAATACGGCTTCTCCTTCCCTTTTCTAGGTCCACCGCAAACAAAATGACCGACGGGTTCCGAGACGTAGTGAGCAGCGCAGCTGGTGCTAAATATCCGGCTGAAAAAGGCAGATACCTCTTGTTTGTTTCCCACTCGTGTCCCTGGGCCCATGGGGCAACCATTGCCCGCGAACTCAAGGGGCTGCAAGATGTGATTGATTTGTATGAGGTTGACCCAGTCATGGGTCCCGATGGCTGGTATGTAGACTCCAAGGACTACCCCGGTGCCACGTATTTGCTTGATCTATACAAGCGCCAGGCCCCTGATTACACTCGAAGAGCGACTGTTCCTTCCCTGTACGATAAGAAGACACAGACCTTTGTCAACAACGAGTCCTCCGATCTGGTCAAGATCTTCAACACTGAGTTCAACGACCTCATCTCCGAGCCGTACAAGTCGCTCAATTATCGCCAGGACCCGGATGCAATTGCAGAGGACACCAAGTGGATCATTGGTGGAATCAACCCGGCGCTTATGGGTATTCTGCTGGCTGAATCCCCAGAGGCGTCGCACCAAAAGCAGGCCGAGCTCTCCCAAAAGCTCCAGAAGCTCGACGACCGTCTAAAGACCCAAAAGTACATCAACGGCGACACAATCTCCGAGGTGGACATCCGGGCATATCCTGCGGCCGTCAGGTTCGACATCATCCGCTCCATGATCCCAGACCCGCAGGTCGGCTCCCTCCGTGAGAGCTACAAGAATATTGAACGATGGCTAAAGGACCTCTACTACGACAACCCTGCCTTTACGAACACCACCAAGTTTGACGCCACTATCGCAGGCATGAAGACCAAGCCATATGCTCCGGTGGACTGGAAGATCCCTCAACCGTATGTAACTCCAAAATAAACTAGCTGTGCATCTTGGCCACTAGAAATGAAGGCTGCCTGCAGGACAATACACAGGCCCACGTAGCCTCCGGCGGCTTCTTTTTTCTCCGAAAAGAAGCAAAAAAGGTAGCTCTGCGAGGCCCCACCAGTGCTTTTGCTTCTTTTCTAGAAAAGAAGGCCGCCCGCAGGGCAATACACGGGCCTATGTAGCAATACACGGGCCTATGTAGCCTCCGGCGGCTTCTTTTTTCTCCGAAAAGAAGCAAAAAAGGTAGCGCTGCGAGGCAGAGGGCCGCCCGCAGGGCACACATAGCCCGTGGGCCTGATGGGGCTGGCGAATTCGGTTCTATATTGACGAAAATAAGCGTCACTGGAAGTGGCATGGGCTCATAGAAAATTGCCATAGGCCACCCTTTTACACGTTCAACAGGGGACTTTCAAGTAATTGCAAGGCTGTTTGCAATTCGACTTGAAATGCTCGATTGAAGAAAAAAATGTATCGCGTAGCACACAAGTGACTGAAAACAGTAAGTTGGCTGGGCTAAAGAGAAGTGATTAGATGAGCTTGCTTGTTAGTATAGAATCATCCATTATTTCAACAGGCTTGCCTAAACTGCTCAGGAGGAGAGATAAGGGTTGCATCTTGACCACTTGTTAATAACGATATCCGAGTAAAGGCTTATACCTTCTTGGACACATGATACGGAGTAGATTTAATATATGCAACATAGTGTTGGCTGTCACGTTAAACCGGCGGAAAGCTTTTCCTGGCTAGTTTCTTTCCATTGTTCACAGAACCCTGGCTGCAATTATATCTGTATCGATCCGGCGAAATTGGTTACCACGGTTCACTTAAACGTGGACAGCTTATAGCTCAAAGGTTCAACTCCGTTGGTTGACATGCAATATATAAACTTCTCTTTAATACTGATGAATTTACATGCCACATTATTACTCTATGTACGTGTATCACATCGAGAATCAATTGCAACAGTGCGTTTAATAACACGCCGAACGTAACCATTCTCAACACCATCTCAAAATTGATCAAAAATATATACGTGAATGTCCCAATTAGACTCTTAGATTTGCTTACAACAATTTAATACACCTCTGTCGATTAATATTGCTACCTTCACAATAGAGTTTTGTTTCAGTCATTGATCCTCAGCAGCACTACAATATAAAAGTATAGTAGTCTGCAACTTAAAGTTACGTAAAAATTAAAGTAAAGAAAATGGATTAGCTTGTGAGACGGCCGGAGAGAACCACCGGGTCGAACGTTAACTACATGTTGAGGGGTTGGAAGGATCTCAGTAGAATAATCACGGATAGGAAAGTGGGAGAACAGGAGGGAAATGTGGAGCGCACACAAACGATACATTGATGATGGGGAAGAAAAGAAAATAACAAGTTGCGGCTTTCGCAGACGATGTTCTTTTGGTCCAACCTTCGATTGAAGCTCTTAACCTTTGTCTCCAAGCCGTGAATATCTATCAATCTGCTTCGGGCTCACTCTTGAATATCTCCAAAACTGTGGTAGCTAGCCAGCTGGATCCCCGAAGGTGCCCGCCTGATATACGGTGCCTTGGATCTTCGGCTTTTAGT
>JAJLUR010000034.1:0-36002 GCA_030674225.1 Blastobotrys terrestris
AGACGACATGTATTAATGCCTTGATCACAGATAGCAAGAAACATCGGGAACCCGAGATAGCAATCTATATGATAAAACATTTTTCCTAGAAAGGATCAGATTTTCAAAGGCAAGCCGCATTCTTGAGAGAAAAAGGGAAAATGAGCCGCCGGAACGTCCAAAAATTGTTCCGGCTTATAATTATATATATTATTATAACTATAATATTATATATTTTTTTTTTTTATTTAATTTCGAATTCACTTCGGAATTCGAATTCATTTATTAACTACATATGCATATTCGTACACGTTTCTACTAAATATATACCTATTTGCGCAAATAAATTACTGTGAAGACCTTATAGCGGTCAACGGGCTAGCTCGGTTTTATAGGGATAACAACTGTATGCATATTGATCTTTTTCAATCCCAAATAGGTGAGACTTGACGAAAAATCCTAACACAACCGCTATGAATACCGATTATACGCAATTCAAAATTTTTTCCGATCTATAATGGATTCCTCGTTTTACCAAATCACAAAATTTGTAAAGCTTCCCTAGATGATCTAAAGGCGAACCATTTACGAAGTGGCGAAACGCCCATGAAACTTTGTAGGTTACGTAAATTCTTCTTCCAACTTGTAATAGGAACAGATTCTGCCTACCTTCTATCTGCGCCAGGGACAAAATGAGACTCCTAGGAGCCTCATCTGACTGCATGAAATAGTCCCGTATCCTCCGACTGACATCGCACTGAAGGTACAAACGCTCCAATGTATCGACTTCTCTTTACAGAGCATATGCATATTTTCACCACGTCCCACCTATCCGGGATTGCAAGGATGAAGACAATTGTTATCGCCCTATAAACCAAGTTAGCCAGTTGGCCGCTATAATGTCTTCACAGTAGTTTATTTGCACAAATAGGTATGCAATATATGCTTAGTAGAAACATGTACGAGTATGTAGTAATAACGAAGTGATATAAAAAAAAAACGTATGCGTATGGTCATATGCATGAGAGGTTAGTATGCATCTGTATGTATTTTACTGTTCTCGAACTATGCATACAATTGGTTTATTCGAATGCGATGGACAACGTAAGCGACCTCAGAAACAGGGTGTGCACAGGGCTCTGAGACAATGTGTCACAACCCCGTAAACCTGAAACTGTTTTAGGTCTGTTTTACCAAGTTTAGCAAGCACTGTATTTTCGCCCAGAAATTTGTAAAGCTGAAGTAATTCGATGAATACACCCAGTTGATGGCACAGAATTCGTTATTTTGATGTAAAACCACTTTCCTTTCTCTATAACATAGTCACATTGGACTACCAGCTGCTCGAGATAAAGAGATCATCAGCTAATGAGCGGGACTGTGCCTACGACAGTTTCAACGGATCAGTTTTGACAAGAGTTACAACATTTTCAGGAATTCACGGGGAACTCAACTCTTCTGACAAGAAAACAAAACCTATGCTTGGACTTCGCCCGCGCTTTCAGCGTTCCCGATGTGCTGGCCGCATGAATTACCGAATGATTGGCATGATCAGTAGTGCAACGGTTGCGGTTAGTGTCATTGTGAAAATTCGAGAGCCCACTTTCCATAGTGCAACAGTATACATGATTAAATGGTCATTGTTGGTCAAATGAGTCTGCCTAACGCTACTTGTGCACATGACAGCTTGAAAGTCTCCACACGGAAGGAACAGACGTTAAGAGCAATACTATATTGCCTCTCAAAGCGGAGAGTGATGCATCCACTACATTTGGCACAGTTATTTGGAGATGGTGAGAGAATCAGAGCTCGCTTAATGGTTAACCAAGGCAATTATGACATGCTGCAAGTTAATCACAAGTTAAAATAATGATAATAAAAATAGTAATAGTGCAATACGTGATTCTTCGCCTGGAGCATAGCTATAGAACATATTCTCTTGACCTATACTACGTGCGGCGGTAAGATTCAAATTAATTGTACTGTACCGCAGCGCAGAAAATCGAACGTTTTTCAGAGCACATTCCGCTTAAAAGAGGAATGTTGCAGAGACTGTTCCATATACCCTTAACCGCACCTGCGACATTCCAAGCATTCAAGACACCCTTTTTTTCCGCCCTTCCAAAACGCGTAACCGAACGACCCTCACTGGTATGACAGGTTTCACAATGTTTGCCTAATGCGGGCAACAGCTACTACTTCCTGTATGAGCCTGTACCTATCGACGGTAGAATCCATTTCCGGCTGAGCTAATGACCAGTCAATCCCAGTTTCATATGTACGGCCCGCCAGTCACGCCCCTGACTGACGGCAACGCATACTACACGTGCAGAAACATGGCTAGACAATAGACGCGAATGTATGCATATGCATGGAATAACGTGGAGCGATCGTGTGAAAGATGTGGAATAATAAAATGAAATAGCAGTTACGCTACCAAGATTATCGGTGCAACGGGACCGGATAGATAAATATAGAGGCCGTTTCCACCCGGAGTGGGTAAAAAGAAAAGAAAGAGTTCAGAGGGAAGAATGTCTCACTCTCTGTTGTGATCATCACTTGTCGATCATGCATATTTTTAGGAGGTTATCAAACACTACCGAGCTGGAGACTCCCGAGACGGTACAGTACCAAAGTCGGTAAAATAATACGGTGTAGTGTGAGTGGTAATACGTTATAGATCTTGTGGATTGGGAACACATTATTATTATCAGTACCGTGGTTTTTGTGGTAGTAATACTATTTCGGTCGGGTAAGTGGCAGCATAGTACTATGCATATGCACCGTAACATATTTGTCATAATGTCTGTCGATCATCATAAGAGTAGCGACAAAGAGAAAGAGGGGCGGGGGATGGAGGGTGAGTGGAACACAAAGAACATAAGAACTATCGAGTTAAATTAGGAGGGAGATTACTACAAGCTTGAGTGTGTATATATATAGAGATTTGTATATACGAAAAAATATATATTCAAAAAGATTTTTTTTTGTTTGTTTGTTTTTGTATTATTTTTGAGGTGTGTATGTGTGTTTTTAATACATTTTTTTTTTTTTTTTGTTTAGACCTTTTGTTAACTAAAAAAAGTGTGTTCTTTGTTCATGACTCGCCGTCATAGAGACTGCTATTTCGGTCATAGTCCGGGTTAGTTACTCTTAATTTTCGAGAATAATCGTGTTCATCCTGTAGAGATCTCCGTGAGTCGTTCTGATCCCATCGCATAAACATCTGGCCTGGATCCAACCGTTGGTCCACAGTAATGGGTACAATTGTAGTCGAATCCATCCTGCCCTTTTCGTCAAAGCCAGCCAATGTTGTGGCATTAGATTGATCGCGTTGGAGATGGCCGGTTTCATTTCCTAGCGGAGCTGGCGAATGGCCCGAGAAGGACGATGAAGGACTGTGGCCCGCAGCATCCTGTCGCTTCTTCTTTTTGTATAGTAAAAACAATATGCCAAGGATGCAGCCTGCCACAACCAAAGCCACAACTGTGAAAACTCCGGCAACTTTGCCCTTGTCATCGAAGAAGGACTTCTTCTTGTCACCGTCATCACCTTTGTCAGAATGAAGACTGGCATTGCCGCTTGAACTGGTCTGAAGAGCGGCAGCGCTAACAGTCGGCGACGATGATTGCTGGACAGTTCGAGTCTCTTGTTGGCCGGTGATTGTCCGGACCGAAATAAATACACTGTTGGATTTGGTTGCAGTTTTAGTCTTGAGGGAGGTTTGGTGAGTCGTTATAGTCGAGGAAGTTGACGATGATGAAGTTGTCGAACTACTACTGGATGATGATGATGATGATGATGATGATGATGATGATGAAGTAGTACTAGAAGAACCACTACTAGATGCAGATTTCGTCCCACTGGGGTTGGATAATAAAATATAGGCGTAGTAACCCTTGCTCTCAGAACCACACTTGTCGCTAGGATATCCCGGACACGAGTCGCTGCAATCACCCGAGCTTTGCTTGCTGGAAGGCGCATAGTTGGAGCACCAGCACGATTTGCCCTGTAGAATGGCAAACGCATATCCATTGCAGTTGTCGGTGCACAGTCCATTCGATTGGAAGGTCGACACATGGACTTTGCTATCAGAACCCGTGTTCTGGCTGGAACAGACATCCACGTCTGCCCGAGCTATGCTTATTATGAACGTTAGTAATGCTGTGATCAGCCAAGGCCTTCTCCACGACGAATATCGTTTGAACACCATTGTTGTGCAAGGACGGTGAACAAGAAGGAAACAAAATAAAAACAACAAGGATGCGTGTGTGTATGTGTGAGTAAAAGGTTCAGCAGTCCAAAACTATCGAAAAAAAGAGAAAGTAAAAAAGAAAAACATGCAGCCTAACCCATAGACCAAAAAAAAAAAAAAAAAAAGAGAGAGAGTGAGTGAGTGAGAAATCTGCAAGGCGCTGCGCCAATGGCAACATAATTATCCTGCATATGTATATTATGTCAGTCAGTCGACTTGTCAGTAGGGAACACAATAATTTGTTTTTTTTATTGTTTCTTTTGACGCAGATCGCCATACCCAAAAAAGAAATCTGATAATAATAAAATTATATGGGAAACCACAACAACAACAAAAAAAAAAAAAAAAAAAAAAACACCCAAACTCAGCCGATGGAATAAGCAATTAGGACTCTCTTTCCGCGTATTACTATTTACTGATACCGCTATGTGTGTAACACCCATTCACCCCCATCCGAACAACGTCCGCTTCAGACGCGTCCACATGGATCCCTCCTGTGCATATTCGTCCTCGACGCCTGCGATCGCCTCCTCGGCGCCCCGAGAGTAGCGGGATGACGACTGTTCTCCCATGGTAAGATCCGAGACATGCTGTTGCTCTTTGTTGTGATGGTGGTGACTACTATTGCATTCCTTGTAGTCCCGATCCATAATATAGTCGAGCTCTTCCTCCTCCTCATCCTGCGCATCTGTCTCTAGTCCGCATTCCATCGATTCCACATCCATCGTCGAACCGCCTTCCACTCCGGTTTCGGCGTTGTCTGCACTCCCATGCACTTCTGCTTCGGTGCATAAGCTTCCCCCTTCCAGGGACTTGGTATGCAGATTGACTTTGCTCCTTCCTCTTTCGTCCGCATCGGCCGTTGGCCCACTTTCTGCTTCCGGCAACGCTTCTTCTTCTTCTTCCACGTTATTGACTATGCCGTTCTCATCGCTCTCTTGCCCGTGCGTTCCGTCTACCTTCCACTCTCCGTCTACTATGAACTGGCCGATGGGTAGGTGGTTAGTCTTGTTCCCCATCAGCGTCTATCTTGTGGTGTTTATGTGCATACTTTAAAGTAGGTCTTCCCGTCAACCTCTATAGATCCGCGGAAGCCGCCATCCTCCAGCTGGATCAGCTCCACCGGGGCGCCCCAGCCGTTGAATGACCCTTTCACTTGCACTTTTTGCGGGCCGTGTGGCCTTATTCGGTTTACGTAATTAGTTTCTGGAATGCTACATACTACTGGTTTTATGCTACAACCTACCAGTACAATTCCAATTGGCGTCTCATTGTGCTTGTATATCTCGAACTACTATGTGTTGTTCCCAAAAAAAAAAAAAAAAAAAAAAAAAAAAAAAAAAAAGGCGTTGGCTCCTTTTATATGAGAGTTGTACAGGGTCTTCCCTCGTCTCCACACGGCGCTCCGTGCGGCTCCGGTGCGGCTCAAATACCTCCGGCGGCTTCGATATCGATCAACATGTATCTATATCGATCGATATTCCACAGTTGGATATTTTTGTCCCAAAATTTGCAATTGGTGGGAAATTCGTCAAAAAAAAAAACAAAAAAACAATAACATTAGCTCTGCGAAGCCTCCAGAACGTCATCATCGGCAGCGCAGGTCGTTTCAAAGACCGCAAAACATGTAATCATTGTCTATACGTTACATGAGAATCACTCGTTCCACGAGATCAAGAACATGATGCCGATCCCGACAACGAGAGCTACCAACTGGGACAAACCCTGGCGGACTTTCTGCATCTTTGTGAGACCCTCGCCGGATTCCAGAATCTCCGGTATCACCCCGACAGTGCCAATGTAGAGGAAACCGCCAGCAGTGAACGGCAGGGTGAGATCACCAGCTACAACATTGGTACCAAAGATGCCAATTGGCTCCGACGGACTGCCCACTGCCGTATCTGCGGTCGTAGCCAGGCTGTTAATGCCGATTCCAATAAACGTTCCCAGAAACGCCCCGACTGCAGTGATAAATTGCGCCTGCATCGCCTTGGCTTTGGAGAACCCACCCTGAATGAGCAGCGCAAAGTCACCGACCTCGTGCGGAATCTCGTGGAAAAAGACTGCCAGACAGGTAGTGGCCCCGACGTTCTTGCTCACGTAGAACGAGGCTGCAATTGCTAGCCCGTCGGTAATATTATGCGTGAAATCGGCAATAAGGTTAAGATATGCAGAGAGCTTGACGGAAGAGCCTGGCGTTTCCGCCACAGGTTTGACCTCTTTTTCCGCACTACCGTTGTTATTGTTAGCTCGTCGCCTTGTTGCGCTGCTCTCCTTAGAGTCAATTGAGGACGACTTAGCCTCCGTTTCAGGCGAATGGGAGGCATGCGAATGTGAGTGGGAATGGGAATGGGAATGGGAATGACCGTCTGTGCTGCCGCTGACAATTCTCATCGTCTTGTCCAAAATGACAAATGCAGCAAAACCGAGAAACATAGCCAGCCCCAAGATGGTGTTCCTCTGCTCGTCCACCAGGACAAAGCGAGCGCCTTGCTCCACGGTTTCACCCACAAAAGTCTGTGGAAGAAGGTGGAGAAAAACATCCCCCAGCAACCCCCCTACAGCAAACGATACCAACGTAGACAGGCTATTGGGATCAATATTAGGGGGGATAAGTGCCAACAGGAGATTGGGAGGCCCTGAGATATATGCTGTTGCTAACAGAGCATTTAGTCCAGGACCAAACGGGAAAAGGGTTGTGAAAAGTTTCTGAATCATGGACTCCTCATCACCTGCGTGTTGCATCTCCAACAAAGTGTCCAGCTCTTGTTTGACTTGACACTTTGACAGCTCGTAATCAATCGCTTCCAGATTGTACACTCCGTTCGAGTGCATCAACGGTCCGTCTTCTCTAGGTCGGCTCAGCACCTTTTGAGACGGGACATGATGGTGTCCAGCATGGCATTCACCCATCTGGATGTACAAGCCTAGGGCCATACATGCAAAGTAGCCCACTCTCATTTTGTTCAATTATACAGGAAGCAACTTAAATTCTCCGAGAAATACTGCGCCGATGATACTGCGTCCCTTCGCGGATTCGATTCGCGCTACAACAACAACAAAAAAATAAAACTTGCATACAAACATACCCGGAATTTACCGTGAGTGGTGATCGAATAGGAGCCTCAGTATAAAACCACCTAGTGACTTTGAAGCTTCCCAATTCGGCAGTGTATACGTGAGGAAAGTTTCTCGCAGCTCGGTTTGCTTTTTGTTTGTTTGTTTTTTCGACAGCGCAAGAACAAACTCAAACTAAACAAGATCAGACATCAAGCTCTGCTGTTTCTCTAACTATGGGTAAATCAACATTGCGCATAATATGACTAGCTGATAATAATGCCACCGGGTCTAAGAAGCGGTTAGACGGCGTGGAATGTAACAACGTGTAAAGATATGGAACTTAGTAAACGATATAGTTACACCCCTCCCTTCTCTCTCCACTTTAAAACATTACGGACCCTCATGCAACGGTCATTGTGCTGAATCCCAATGCCAGACTGATGCCAGCTTTAGTCCCGTCAACATTTGAGATCTGGAATTTTATTCCGAAATAAATTCCAAGTCTATGCATATACATATGCATAGCCTTATATCTTTCTAACACCTGTTATATGCAAGCACAAGCTTGCGGAAGTGTATACGAAATAAAAAAAATATGCATGCACAATGCATGATCTATTGGAGAAGAAACGGCCAGCTGAGCTCTTGGATTTGTGAAAGGGATCGGACGAACAGTAGCCACTACTTTTCATTAGCGCATAACACTGTGTTTGTTTGTCATGAGACCGTCAACAATGTAGTGGCATTTGCTTGTTATGGACAGGAGGAGTGTAAACAGGTCGGTAGCACATAATATGTATACTTTTGAAAATGATACAATATAAAGACGTAGGGGTTTAAGTGAGTCGAAACAGCTTAATTTGTTTACCAAATCATGAGAAGATTTACTTTGCTTGCTAATTTGTTATATGTGAAAGGAATATTCAACTTTCTAGTCAGCATCATAAAATAGTAATAACAATAGTAATAAAATTTTAATGTTGCAATTCATGTATGCATGTTTGTGCTATGCATTTGGACGTTTTCAATCCGTGCACATGTAATACTATACAGTCTATTTTGACCTCACGGAAGGTTTGGAACTATGCATATACAGAGATGGTATTATATGCATGTGCATATTTATACGAAGAGGTACGCACAATAAATGAAGTCTGAATAAAAAATAAACAATAAAAAGAATTCTTGGTGTGATTGGAATAGTCACACTTTGGGTCAAAAATCCAGGAGACCACTTCTTCGTTCCCTGATAATACTAGGTATGAAACAGTTCAGGCAACCCAACTGAGTCGTGGGTCGTCTAGATCGATCGATGTCTTATCATATATCAGCCGCACTTCGGCCCGAGAGCTTACCCCAGGTTTTATGGCTCATCGCGTCTTGTGACGGTTACGCGTGCATTAACGTTCCTAATGCTGACAATCAAATAAGACAATTCTGATCCACTAACGCATCAACTGTGTTATATGTGGGGTATGGAGACAGGCTTCTTTTTCCTGGAAAGTAATCAAAAGTATTGGGCTCTATACCGGAAGCAACAATCAGCTCGATGCATATATGTCCCTGTGTGCATCCAAATGCGAAACTCTTCGATATATCTCTGGCAGCTCAAGAACTGTAACAAACTGAGGGTTCTATGTCTTCCATACGTAACAGATTGGTTTTACTACGAGTTCTGTCTGACTCTCGCTCAATCAACTCTCTAATCACCTTCTTCAACTTAATGATATTTCTCGAGGTAAGATTTCTACGGCTATATCAACGAACTTCGGTACCCTGAAAACCGACTGTCGAATGGGCACTCGCAATTTATACAATGCGCGGTCATACTACCAATGAGCGTTTGCATTCTCATATTATCACTCGGATCCTCAGGTTTAAACATATAGACTTCTTTGAAACGAATGATAAAAGCAAACAACCGGGAATGCATTCGGTTACCCCAAAAAAAAAAAAAAAAAAAAAAAAAAAAAAGCCGCTTATTATACCGGCTACGCGAATGTGACTCGCGAACGTTGAAACTGTCTTAAACGTGATACTAAGCATTGTGCGGCTGCCAACCTGCTGACCTCGATATCGACAATGTTGATATGTTGAACAAACTTCTGCGTGCAGACCTTGAGCATGTTGTGAGTATTATTACGCTCACAACAACTGGATCAACTAAAAGGCTGGGCAATCACCTTGTATGGACTAGCCTAGCTATGCGCATGCGCATATGAAACTTGGGCTGAGTTAGTAAAAGAAAATTATCTTCCCAATAAGGTGTCTCGATTACCGAAAAGGTCGGTCTCGGCCAGTTATAAAACCATACGTTACCAAAAAGGTTCGGAATTTCGTCTAGGCGTACCAGTAAGGTATGTCATGACCAGTTGTAGAATATATAAGTATACATTTGGTTTGAAAATATTGCGACACACTGCAGCAAGCAATTTACCAACTAAGCAGGTATTCTTGGTTTGATTGGAGTCGAAGGAACAGGCTCCACATATAATTATTGCTCAAATGCCACTTTGGAACAGATCTACGCGGGCCTCATCGGGCGTTGTATGACACTTGTCTCACCTCTTCAGGTGGCATATAACTATATAGTCAAGTGGCCGCTCCTTTTGCGCAATCATTACGAATAATATGGTTGTGTGTTTGAATACTTTACCAGTGGAGTTGGTGCAGGAAATCTGCCGATATGCAGTTGACGACTTACCATCAATCTCACGAACGGGACATTATCTGAGGAACGCGACTATCTATGATGACCTATGGAGACAATGCTGTGAACCCATCTATGATGAGATAGGGCTTGAGGAGCACGAAAGAAGACGCATCGATTGTAAACGTCGAGATTATTGGATACTGAAACGAGAAAGTAACCTTATAAAAGAGTTATTACGGAGTATGGAACACGGCGAGAGCGAATACAAAAAGAAAGTCATATTGAGAATCTGTGAACATGGTGTTAGAGCTAGAATCGCTCTTAACCAGACTGTGAAAAATAGCGACCTGCGGATCTACTCTCAGTTAGCATTAAATGCAATTTCACAGAAACGAATCGTGAACACACTCAGCAAAATCGCTCAGTCGCAGAATCAGCAGTATCTCATGGATGTTTTTATAGCCCTTGACTCTCGCTTTCCTCAGTACGGAAATTGGAGCTCATGCAAAGACATCCTCAACCAAGTAGTGACTGGTACTATAAATGAGACTGCTCTAGATAGTTCGCCGGAGGAAATCCTCACAGTCCTTATCCGCGTGCTCCAGCAATCTGGATTGCCGTCACTTACCCTCACCTCCACGGCTATGGAAGTGCTCAAATACAAATCGCTTATTACTATCTTTGCGTACTGCATAGTCCTCAAGTACCGCGGACATCTGGTTTCACCGCTTCTTTATAACACTGGCTTGAAATGGTGCGCATTTGTTGAACTCGACAGTCAGAAGTATGTTAGCCTGGGAAGTTCTCAAGTCTTCAATAATAGAGCTGATATGATCGGTTATGCCGCAGATCATGGTATCAAGCTATGTGATTTTACAACTGCGGCATGCGGAATCGCCCAGGCTTTGTCTGAATTGACTTGTTCACGGCGCTTGGTCGCCTGGTTTGTAGCCGGAATCGAAGCTCTTTTTGCTACCAAGGGATCCTTCCTTCGTTGGCATTCGTTAAATTCTATTGATCTCGAAAATCCGTATGACATTTTCCAGACACAAGATTTGCAGCCTGTGAGCGCTCGAAATATGTCCCGCGCTTTCGTAGAGGTGTTGGACCAGTGGAGCAGTGAAGGTGAATGTGAGATTCATCTGTCAGCTCCAGAAGAACTTGGCGACAAGGAGTATGATGCTGTGTACCTCTATGAACTGTAGTGAAGCTAATGCATATTTTTGATATCCTAATGTAGTTTTATTCCTCAATTTGTTTTGGCTCTTACGGGCCTCGTATGTTAGATTATTCATTGTAATTACAGACCGCTTCTATAAACACTGCGCCCTTGACGACGCATTTGAATAGTATCCCGTCGTTCGAGGACATGAAGGGCACGTTCCAACGACGCACGTTGCATACCTTGCATCTCGACGAATTCTCTGACTAAAGTTTCCTTCTTGGTAGACCAGCCAATCGGCAATCGACGCTTGATTCTTTCTTCAATCAGGTTGACCTCCTGGGCCAATTCCTTCTTCCCATCTCCTTCTTGCCCAACCGCGTCCATTGTTGAAGCTGTGAAGAGCCGAATGGCCTCACGGACATGTTCTTCTGTTGCTACAGGAGAAAGCTGGAGTTTTGCCAAAGATTCGGTAATACGAATAATAGCCTCGAGCTGTCTTACAGTGATTGGAATAGTGGACCGCTCCTCAGACAAAGATTCCCTAGTGTGGACTTGAGTTCGAATTTCCACAAACTTGGAAGCTAAACTTGCTGCTGCTTCTTCGGTTAAACGCGGAGCACATTTGGCTCGACAGTAGGAAATATATCGCTTCATCTTGTCAATTGGAATCTCTCCCACTTCTTCGGTTAAATTACCTTTGTTCATGTGGACATTCATAACGTGCTTGGCAATAGTTTGATCTCTTTCAGAGTCGTGTGCGTCCTTAACAATAAATATCATATCGAAACGGGACAAAATGGTAGTCTGGAAGTCGATGTTTTCTCCAGGAGTCTTCATTTCGTCGTAACTACCGAAAAGCGGATTCGCAGCGGCTAATACACTCGTTCGAGAGTTTAGAATGGTGGTTATACCAGCCTTGGCAATAGAGATGGTCTGTTGTTCCATAGCTTCGTGGATAGCAACTCGATCCTCATCTCTCATCTTATCGAATTCATCAATGCACACCACCCCACCGTCCGCCAATACCATGGCACCGCCTTCGAGATAGAAGTCTCGCGTGGAAGAGTCCCTTTGGACCGAAGCTGTTAACCCGGCTGCAGAAGAACCTTTACCAGAAGTATAAATAGCTATGGGAGAAACTTTTTCGACAAACTTCAAAAGTTGCGATTTGGCAGTACCCGGATCACCCAACAACAGGACGTTGATATCTCCTCTCAATCGCATGCCGTCTGGAAGAATCTTTTTAGACCCGCCCATTAGAAGACAGGCAATGGCCTTTTTGATGTCCTCGTTACCATAAATCGACGGAGCAATGGAATTTGCAAAAACCTTGTAGAGATCCTCACGACGCGACATTTCCAAAAACTCCTCTTCCTCTTCCTCAGTGAAGACCATATTGGAGTAATTGTCATTTTCCACTTCTGTCTGGATTCCCACAACTCTGACGTAAGGGTTTCGGATGGCCACTGCGCCGGCATCCTTGACTTTGTTTTGGTAAATAGAATAAACACCGACAACAGTGCATCGTTTACCAGGTGTGATTCTGTTGGTTAAATATCTATCAGCAGAGAGCAAGATATGTCGTGGCATCTCACCTACTGGAACCATATCGGGTGTTTCTTGGAATTTCATAGTCTGTTGATCATAAAATGTGGAGCTATCGTGAGCAATGACATATGGATCCATCGGGCATGATTTGGGTTCACCACCTGGAGGAGCTTCGCCTAGGCACTTTCTGGGTAGCTGCACACCAGCAAATCCACTTCCAACCTCCATGTTATAAATATGACGGCACTGCCGACAGATCAACTGTAGAGAAGACGCCTTTGATGATAATGTACTTGCCCCAATGATGATACCAGGGATTCTGACTAGCTTTGAGATATGACGTGCGTTTAGATCTCTAATATTAATCACACTAGCACTTGATTTTAATATGATCTGGCACATGGGAATCTGGCCATTTTGTTCCGATTCTGATGGATAAACAATGTTTCTAGCCGCCTCTTTCGCGGCAGCTTCAAACTCCGGTAGCATTTCACCGGGTTCTTCAGTAAGCTTTTGTCCCAGGTCTTCATTAAATGACAGTACATGGCCGATATCCACCTTCAAGCAATATTGCTTGACCAAGATGTTTTCTCGCAGTTGATCACGATAGATGTAGCTGCCGTCGATGAAGAACTGCAGAATAAAGTATTTGAATTGTGCCCGAATCTCAGAAAGAGTAGCCTCCTCGGGCTTTTCTGGTTCATAGACACTAGTGCTATAGACTCTTCCCTGGTCAAACGACATTGATGTATAAACGTGTGGTGAGTTTTGTGTTTAAAAAAACGCGAAAATAAAAAAAAATTCAATTACCTTTCTCTTTTTGGAGTTGTTTGCAGGAAAACGCGTCAGCGCGTAGAGACGCGTCAGTGCTAGGACAAACGTGAGCGATTCTGAATTTTGCAGTGATATCGATATATCGAATGAAGCAAAATAAAATAAAGTAGGCATGATTTGAGTGATGAGACGGCTTTATTTTTTTCAGGCTGTATTAGTTAAATTTGGAGTCCACCATATGTTAAATCTGCTAGTTTCTCTGGAACCTTGGGTTATGGCATGAGGATATAGATAATCAGAGCCAGTGTGCCATCATAACCAACCCGCGTAACCTTTTTTTTGCTTGGTTATAAGTGATGAACATTTTATTTTATTTTATTTTTCTTTTTTGTAGTACGTTGCATAGGTAATTAGAGGCGATGAATTGAAACACTGGTGACAATTTATAAACGTGTTTATGCGTGCCAGGTGTGAATAGTCATGCTAGTGCATATGGAGTGACGCTAATCTTGCAGGACAAAAATATGCATATGCCATACACTACAGCTAGCTAGACTAGAAAAATTGATCGAGTTGCATGCATGATATGCATATGTCATATGCATAGTGAACGTTTGACGCGTATGCATATGCATATGTTATGCATAACAGTTTCCAAAGGATAACACTGTAAAAGTCCTATGCATATGCATATCTGTATGCTGACGTATGCATAGCTACAAGAACTTCCGTATAGCTATGCGTATGCATATGCAGACGTACGGATATGTAGTTAATATGCATAAATGAAGTGAACTAATAATACTAATGATAAGCGTAGTTGGAACAGCCTGAAGTAAAAATGCTAGCAATAGCAAAAAGGGAGAAGCTGCCAAATTAATCAGCCACACTCATCCAGTTCCATCGACCTACACATAATTATATCTATAGATCGAATATTACCTATCATTATACTCGTCACAATAGATAATTTTTCATTTCGGCCTTTTAAAACATCATGGAATCTGCACAGGATGCGTGTCACCAACAAGCTCACAATGCCCAGTCCTCAGTTCCGAAAACGCCATGATATCGACTTTGAAATAATCACACTCGAAGCTTGCTTCTTCTGGCAGATCTTTGATAACCGATGCAACAAAAACACCTCCTCAGGAGTCCTTCCCATGACCGTTGCAGAAAACAACAGCGACTTTTATGAAACCACTTTCATGCAGGAATTCCGCAAATTCCAGGACTTCGGCCGAAGAGTGACGTTCTCAAATCTCCCACTCTCAGAGAACAACCCAGAAACAATTGACATATGGTTCGCTTGTCAGAAACTCGTGTTTCGCTTCACCGACTGTTGCGACTGGTCCGCGGATAGAGATTTTGATCTCGAGTTCAGAGGTGCAGAGGGTCAACCAGTTTTCTTCGAATTCGTTAAGATGTAAAACGCTACATCAGAATTGAATCAAACTGCCTCTTTAGCGCAATAGTCAAATGACGAAAACATTACATTTCCCTGCTCCGACCTTCACGGCGCGCTCCTATACAAATTAGTATACTATGCATCTGCGCATTCGCATGCGGCTTAAATTATAAATTATACAGCCGTACAAAGGCAATACTCAAAACTACCATACCATCCCCTCAGATACGCGTGCAAGCTTCTGGAACATTCACTGACCATCATTTTATATAAGGGTCAAAAGTTCACCACCTCCACTCTCCAATCAAAACAAACAAACAACAAATAACGCCACTTAGTTCACTAAAATGTCAGAAGCAGATAAACTCAAGGCTGAGGGCAATGCAGCCTTTGCCGCAAAGGATTTTGAAAAAGCTATTGACTTGTTCACCCAAGCCATTGTGGCCTCCGAGACCCCAAACCACGTTTTATTTTCCAACCGGTCGGGAAGTTATGCATCCCTCAAGAAATTTGATGAAGCATTAAAAGATGCTGAAGAGTGCATCAAGATCAACCCATCTTGGGCCAAGGGTTATGGTAGAAAGGGTGCTGCTTATCACGGCCTTGGTGATCTAGTTTCGGCCAAGGACTCATATGATGCGGCCTTAAAAATAGACCCAAACAATGCTCAGGCTCAAGCCGGATTGAAGAGCGTTGAAGATGCCATCAATAGAGAGGCTGCCCAAGACGGCACCAGTCCTGATATGGGCATTGGTGCGATGTTCAACTCTCCAGATGTCTGGACCAAATTGGCTAATCACCCTAAAACTAAGGATTTTGCACAGGACCCAGCCTTTGTTGCTAAATTCCAAGAAGTTCAAAAGAATCCGATGTCTGCTCTGACCAGCGCCACACAAGACCCCCGACTGATGGCAGCTGTCTCAGTTCTTTTGGGTATTGACATGCAGACCCCGGATCAATTCCAGCAAGAATCCCAACCACAAGAGCAACAGCAAAAAACACCAGAAACAAAGAAGAAGGAACCGGAGCCCAAACCAGCCAAGGAGCCGGAACCAGTTAGCGAAGAGAAGCAAAAGGCGGATGAGGAAAAACAAAAGGGCAACACTCTGTACAAGCAAAGACAATTCGACGAGGCAATTGGGCATTATGAAAAGGCCTGGGAGACTTACCAAGACATCACCTATCTTAACAACCGCTCTGCAGCTGAGTACGAAAAAGGCGACTATGACGCTGCGATTGTGACGTGTAACAAGGCAATTGCACATGGCAGAGAAGTGTTTGCTGACTACAAGCTCATGGCCAAAGCGTATAACAGACTGGGAAATATTTATGTCAAGCTGAACGACCTTAAACCGGCCATTGAGAATTATAACAAGTCCTTGACTGAACACCGTACTCCAGATACGCTCAACAAACTCCGTCAAGCCGAAAAGGATCTCAAGAAACAAGAAGAAGAAGCATACATTGACCCAGCCAAGGCTGAACTAGCCCGTGAGGAAGGTAATACAAAGTTCAAGGAAGGTGACTCTCCAGGTGCTGTCAAGTGTTACACTGAGGCCATCAAGCGTAACCCACAAGACCCTAGAGGATATGCTAACCGTGCTGCTGCTTATCTCAAACTCATGACATACCCAGATGCGGTTAGAGACTGCGACATTGCTATTTCTAAGGACCCCAAGTTCTTCAAGGCCTACACTAGAAAGGCCACTGCTCTCCTGGTTATGAGAGAATACAGAAAGTGCATTGACACTCTTGAGGAAGCTCGTGAGGTGGATAATGAACACAAGCATTCTCGGGAGATTGAAGAGCTCTACCAAAAAGCCATGTCCGGTAGATTCCAGACACAAGAAGGCGAAACTCCGGAACAAACGTTGGAAAGAGCCTCCAAGGACCCTGAGATTGCCGAAATTCTTCAGGATCCTGTCATGAATTCTATTCTTCAACAAGCCCAGGGCAACCCTGCTGCCCTGCGCGACCACATGCAAAACCCGGAGGTGCGCAAGAAGATTAATTTATTAGCTGCCGCAGGTATCATCAGAACCAGATGATTGATTGCTGCTTTGATAGGTGTTATTTGTAAATAAATATATAAAATAATATTTTCGTTTTTGTGATAGCATCTACACTTTGTGCTCGAGTAACAGAAGTCATATCACGTGACATTCAGGGAAAAAATAATAGGATATGCATATAAATTGATAGTCAAAAGGTTCGCAGAACAACCTTTTTTTTTTTTTTTTTATTTTATTTTATTTTTGGAGAACAAAAAAGGCGATTGGAGACACCCCATTCTACAGGGGCCAATGAGCACGTGTGACTCTGAGAAGCAATTGGCCGCGCCGAACTTTTTTTTTTTGCCTTTTTCAGACGGAGGAGAAGCTTCTATTTGCCTATCTTGAGTAAAGAGTAAATCCTATTATTTAATATAAAAACAAAAAAGGAGAACAAAAACAAGAATCGCCTTTTCGTCTATGCATACAGACCGTTTTATGTCACCAGGGGCGACGTTACAAACGTCCTGAGACTCGTTCGACGGTAGGGATGCCGATCCGATCGATTGCGCGTAATGAAGACCCCGCGCGCGGCCGCGAACATAATCAAAACGAGGGCAAAAATGTGACAAAGGGCCGGATAAGACATATATATAAGGAGAGGGAGAACACTCACCGACACACGCACATAGCTTTCAACTGATAAGACTGGAGCCTTATTATCAGTAGCTGGGGAAAAAAGAGAGCAATAGATCAGACTGCTGCACACTACTAATCTGACACTACGGACGAAACAGAAGGAATAAATCGGCGTCTATTTTGAAGCGCACATTTTTCAGATCGCGATACAGCATCATTACCACCACATCTTAGCTCCTATTTATATTTGTACTCCCTTCAGCATCGTCGCACACATCACTCAACATGTCGTTGCCTCAGTCGTACGTAGATGAGCTCAACCAGCTGAATCGAGAGATTGCTCAGCAACAGCCCGGAGACACCCTCCGGTTTTGTGCCGATTACTTTAATCGCAGGTTGAAAGAACGGGATGGCGGGAACAGTGACAACAATGGGGACAGTGCATTCAAAGGATTCAAAAAACTTTCCTTTGGTGCTAGATCCAATGTGGCCGAAGACGATCCGCATTTCACTCACGATGACAACCACCACCATCATCACTACGGCAATCTACAGACCAGTTCTCAAGATCATCAGGACTTCCTTTTAAATTTCAGCAAGGCTCGAAGAACTTCCGTCAGTGCCGAATCACTTCAACCGAATCATGATGACTCAGATTCATTACCAACAAATACTGCCCAATATCTGTCTGAAGAGAAGCGCAGGCTCTTGGACAGCTCAGTGGCCAAGAACTTCATTTTTAACAACATGGACGAGGATTCTATCGAATCTGTTTTGGGTGCATTGCAGGAAAAAACCGTGCCTGCTGGCACGGAAATTATCACGCAAGGTGACGTGGGTGATTACTTCTATATTATTGAAAAGGGCTCTGTAGATTTTTACAAGGACGGCGTAAAGGTCAATTCTGGCGTCAGCGGGAACAGTTTTGGTGAATTGGCTCTTTTGCACAATGCACCCAGGGCAGCCACCGTAGTGGCAACCTCTGATTGTAAGCTATGGGCTCTAGATCGGGTCTCGTTCCGCAAAATCATATTGGCCAACACTGCGTCCAAACGAACAATGTATGGCGAGTTCTTGCGTGAGGTCCCTATTCTCAAACCATTGTCCAAGTCAGAGCTCAAGCGGCTTTCCGATGCCCTTGGCTCCGAGATCTTTCAAGAGGGCGAGGTTATGGTCCGTGAAGGCGATCCAGGTGACGTATTCTTTATGATTGAGTATGGGTCAGCCGAAATCTCCCGCCAAGATTCGGGTAAAATAAAAGATATTGGTAAGGGAGATTATTTTGGTGAAATTGCTCTGCTAAAGCATCTTCCACGTCAGGCAACTGTCACTGCTACTTCTAAGACTAAAGTAGTCACCCTAGAGAAAGCCGGCTTCGAGCGGTTGCTGGGGGAAAAAGTTCTTGCTATCTTAAGACAACAAGATCCTACGATTAACCAGAATTAAGTATATTTATATTAATTGTGTATCAAAGTACGACCAGTAAAAACAAAAACAAAAAAAAAAAAAAAAAAAAAAAAAATTAAAACCTTTGAACCAAAGTTTTTACTTTGCTACCAGCTTGATATTTTGACTCAACTTGTTAGCCAATTTCTCCGCATTTTCGTAGGCCCCCGAAGACCTGTCCAATATGGTCTTTAAGTCCTTCCTCGTGGCACCACCACCATGCTCGACAGTAGCAACTTTGCCTCTGTGAAGGTCTTCTGAGATTTCCTCAATTGCCTCTTCTTCAGTGGTAGCGTTTTTGAGCAAGAGTCCTTTAAATTTACCCCTTTCTATAACTGTCCTTTCCAGCTGACGTTTGGAATTTGCTCGCTCGAGTAGTCGTTGCTCCACAGTATTAGCAGTAGCAAGACGATAGACTATTACCGGCCGCGTTTGTCCAATTCTATGGGCACGGTCTATAGCTTGTAGATCCTGCTGCGGGTTCCAATCACTATCAAAAATAATGACTGTATCTGCAGCGGAAAGATTGATACCTAAACCACCGGCTCGGGTAGATAAAAGAAATAACTTGGTTTCCTCATCCTCATTGAAGTTCTCAATAGTTTCTTGTCTAGTGTTTTGGTCTGTAGAGCCATCAATGCGCCCATATTTCCAGCTTCGAAACTCACCAGCCCAATCTTCCAAAATGTCCAACATTTTTGTGAACTGGCTGAAAATGAGTATCTTATGTCCGTCAGAGATGAGTTTTTGACAGAGATCATCCAGTACGATCATTTTTCCTGACGTGTTGATAATTCTATCATCGATAGAATCGTCTGTACTCCACGGGTAGTAAAACAGATAAGGCGAATCACAAGTCAACCTTAACTGCATAATCATATTTTGTAAACCTTTGGCACGAACCTCCTGTTGCGCGATTTTAATCATGTCTAGAGTTGTTTGATCGCTCTTGGTAATACCATCGGGCTGATTATCATCTTCAACGGTTTCATTTTCAAGCTCATTCTCGAGTTTTTCAAAAAACTCATCATCATCCATATCCACATACGAAAAATCCTCGTTTTTCCGTCTTTTAGATTCAACAATGTGAGAACCATTGACAACTTGCGAGATTGTCTGGTCAGATGCGCCTCGTGATTCCAAAATTTTATTGACAATAAATTGCTTTGGGGTTTTGTTAAGGAAAGCCTGATACAGGTCAATCTGCTCCTGGGCAAGATCGCAATAAATAATATACTCTCTCTTAGGTGGCAAATAATAGTCAACATCACTTTTGAGCCGTCTTAATAAGAATGGGCGTAGAATCGAATGCAAACTAGAGACAAGATCAGCATTGTCGTTAGAAAGATGCGAATCGTCGCCGATTTCATCAAACCATTCCTGAAAAAGGTTCAAATCGGTAAAAATATCCGGCAACAAGAAATTAAGCAGACTCCATAATTCAGCAAGCTTGTTCTGCAAGGGCGTACCGGTAATCAGTAGTCGATTGGCTGTGTCTAATCGTTTCAATTCCTTGATCAATTTACAATCCATATTCTTGATACGGTGGCCCTCATCGACGATGACATATTTCCAATCGTAGTTCTGAAGGTGTTTTGTATCTTTAACAATCATTTCATAACTCGTTACCACAATTGGATATTTTTGGCGTTGCTGTCTAGTGTTGAAGTATTTCTTTCGAAGATCACCCCTTTCTTGCAGAGTACCGTGATATTTGAGAGCATTTATTGTCGGTGTGAACCGTTTGACTTCATTAACCCAGTTCTGAATAGTCGACAACGGCGCGACAATGAGGAATGGTCCATTAACTCCGTTTTCAATCAGATGGGCCAAAAAGGCAATCGTTTGTAAAGTCTTACCCAAACCCATTTCATCCGCCAAAATTCCATTCAATCCATTTTCGTAAAGCGAAACCAACCATTCCATACCTTCAATTTGGTGTTTATGCATTTTCCCTCCAGTTACTAACCTCGGTTGGCCGACTGATGGAAGCTCCTGTGGTTCTAAAGCCACTTCTTGCGCTTTACTGAATTCAAATATGCTCCTTTGCTTCTTTTTGGCGGATGATTTGTCCGAGTTTTTAGTTCTTTTATTAGTTCCAATTTTTTGTTTACTGCTTGTACCATTCCGTGTATTCATTCCGGAACTTCTACCTGCGTAAGGTTTTCCATTTTCTTCGTCTTCTTGGAGCTCTTTCCCTTCTATCTTTTCGTCTTGCTCTTTTTGTTCCAGCCGTTCGGTCAGGATGGAAGCATAAACCTTAGATTTCTCAACCAGAAACCTTAGGCGTTGCAACTTTTTCGAGTCATCCAGATTACTCAAATCATTTTCCACAGAGATTGGCGTATTCGGTTCTGAACTAGACACTGGACTCTCGCTGATACTCATTTCAGGCACTGGATTCATGGTTACGTCCGGATGTTTAGCAAGTAATTTACGCGTCCAATTTTTTAAACGCGAACTTGTGCGCCACTATACTAGCCACTAAGCCGCACCATTGCCACTTCTGTCCTGGAATTATTATTGCAGGAACTTGTGGCTATTGGATTCTTATTCGTTTTTATTTATTTATAAATTCATTTTTTTGTTCCGCGATATCAGAGTTAGATACGTTGGTGTCCGAGCATTCTCAGCACAAGAAACCCCAACAGGTAGTGGTAATTCCATTACGAAAAAAAGGTTTTCTCGGCAAATTATTAAGTAGATAGATTTTTTTTGTTTTTAGCTATTTATAGATGTCACGTAAGGTTCCAACTAACCCGGAATAAACCTCCGGGATTCTCCTATACTGCTATTTTTGGATTTATAATTATCTCATCAATATTAAATGTGAAGTTTATAGCTGATGCTTCTTGCAAGAAGTTCAACGGCTTAGCCGCATCAATGTACCTATGTGTTGTGTGTTGAAAAGGCTTTATGCAAAAGTAATTTAGCAGGAAACTGTTCTTTATCTATGCATACGTGAAAAGGTTTGCTCAGCATTTATGCCTATATGCATGTGCATACTTCTTAAAAAAATGCATCGAAAATAATACGACCTTAATATGATATATATGCGGTTGGGCTATTGCGAGATAATAAAGTTGTGTTTCAATAATTTTCTAACGGAAATGCGGATAAACATTTAGGAAACTTCTATGCATAGGTGAGCTGTTTCTAAAAGAAGAAGAAGACACGATCAAATAACACCTGGAAAGGTACTTGCTTGTATATAAATACCGCTTAATCTGCACCCAAATTTGCAGTCTTTCTACTTACAGGAATCAAGAGAACATAAAAAAAATGCTCTATATGAAAACAATTTTACTTGCTACGTTGGTGGCGGTGGCCTCTGCTGACACGGACGAGCGAACGGCACAAGCAATATTCAATGGTCTCTCTAATGTCATCAAGGCAGTGGACAAAGTAGCACAGAAGCAACTCGGAAGTCGTCCGAGTGAAAGGTTAGTCAAAGAATTTTATTGTCCAATGACTGGAGAAATGGCTGATACAGTTGACGACGCTGAAGATCTTGTCAAGGATCCTGCTGAAGATGGTAACTTGAGAGTCGACACTAAGAAGTCTATCAACATTCTTGCGTCTGCTGCAACCTCCTATGCGCAATTGGGTCACAGAATGGACTGTAGCAAGTTCAAGGATCTCAATGAGAAGATCGCCAATCTCCAAGGCTACACTAAACGTGACAAAATTGAAGACACCAGAATTAAAATAGCAGATTTTGTTAAACGAGACAGTTCCAGTGATGGACATGATCTTGCTGAAGCCGCAATCGCGGTGATTGATGTCCTAGGCAATGAAGTCAAGAACCTACAACCTGGCGTCGACAGGAAGGAGTTCTGCGAAGATTTCATCTGCGACTTTTCTGACGATATTAAGGATATCATTGAAAAAGTGAGAGATCTTCAAGAGGATGGCGCCTCCGTTAGCAATTCTGGCGAACTCAAAGCAAAAGCTAGGATATATGCCTCTTCAGCCAGAAATTCCGTTACCTGCAGTAGCAAGATGAAGGACATAATTGAGGAAGCAAACACATTGCATTGATATGCATACGCATACTGGTGTATTGTGCAGTTTACCGCAAGTTCTATAGTCGTTCGTTGTGAATGTTATGCATACATTATATTATTATATAATATCCATATTACCGTAAAAATTACAATACTATATATTTTCGCTGCGGCTGCAGTCATTTTAAATCGTGAATTGTGACCTAGGGATTTTTGGCGCATTGTGTTTCAAGGTCCATTAGGTGAAAAACAACGATCAAATTGTCAAGCCCTCCGAAACGATAACAAATCGTTCCAAAACGAGATCCAAAATTTCTTGATATCACACGCGTATTATGGGTCACTAAGTAATTCTGGGCATGGGAGAAAGAGAAATAAATAAAATGATAAAAAAACAACACAAAAAATTGAAGGGCCGCTAGTACGCCAGAGACACCATAAAGAGATATTTCGAAAAATGTCCGACGATAGTAAACAACAAGCCATGGACGGGGATACTGAGATGCTGGAAAATGGGGAACAGCCCAAAGAGGAAGCACTGAAGAATGAGGCAGGCATTGAAATTGACCCAGAAGAAAAATCCAAGCAGGCAGAATTAGAAAACACTGACCCAGTAGCAATGCAAAAAAGTATGGAGGAAAAGGCACGGGCTTATCTGGCTAAGCAGACATTCAAGGTTATCATTCCATCGTATGCGGGATGGTTCGACCGCGAAAAGGTCAATGAGATTGAGAAGAAATCACTGCCAGAATTTTTCAACGGCAAGAACCGGACAAAAACACCGGAAGCATACAGAGAGTATCGCGATTTTATGATTGACACGTACAGATTAAATCCTACAGAATATCTCACCGTTACTGCGTGTCGTCGAAACTTGGCTGGTGACGTGTGCAGCATTATGAGAGTTCATGCGTTTTTGGAACAGTGGGGCTTGCTCAACTATCAGATCGACCCAGAAACACGTCCGTCTCTGATAGGGCCACAGTTCACTGGCCACTTCCAAGTAACCCTGGATACACCTCGTGGGTTGCAACCGTTTGTGCCAGCCGAAGATTCTAAATCGACTGAAGCTGGTAAACAGCTTGAGCTTACCGACAAGAAGATTAAAGCTTCTAACGATGAGCTTAATACAATGCCTGTCAACTTAGAATTAAGAAAATCTATCTATGATAGTGCAGCGGACGCGTCTGCTTTACTAGATGATAACCAACGAAAGCACAACGCGATTAATGCCAGAACGTACAACTGCTTTACTTGTGGGGATGACGTTACAAATGTTCGCTACCATAACCTTCAGTCTAAACAAACGATAGGCGCGTTGTGTTTAAAGCACGGCCTTTTCCCCGCCAATTATACCATGTCGGACTTTATCCGGATCGAACAGGCACAAAATGCGGGTACGGCATGGACTGATCAGGAAGTCTTATTGTTATTGGAAGGTGTTGAAATGTTCGAAGACGATTGGGACGCTGTCGCTTATCACGTCGGTACCAGAAACAAGGAGTCTTGTATTGTCAAGTTCTTGCAATTACCTATCGAAGATCCATACCTGATCAAAAATTCTACCAGTGCCCTCAAACAGCAACATGAAAAGGCGGTTGAAAAGTATAAAGATGGCGGTTCTTTCATTTCCAAGGTACTAAGCAAGTTTACAGACACAAAAGCTATTGAGGACGAAGACGTTTCCAAATTAAAATCTCGTACCGAGACATTGTCGAAGGACGAAGAGAGCCACCAATCTAAACTGGTAAATTCCCTGGTGGAAGCCGAATTGCGCAAGTTTGAACTAAAAATGTCCAAATTTAAGGATATGGAGGCAATTCTAGATGCTCAACGTCAAGAAATCGAACAAGAGCGTTTACGGCTGTATCTTGACCGATTGTCCCTCAAGGGACAAGCAGACACAGTCTTAGCCAAGTTAAGGGAAGCCACTGAAACAGGTGGAGAAGAGGGAATCGAATTGGCCGCTGAGGCCTCCAAATTGGCTTCTGAAAATCCACAGGTGTCTTTATTGAATATGGACAGTGACAAGTTACAAGGAGGCAAGGTTCCTAAACCTTCACTAAAACCAATTTCCCTCGACACTCCCCAAACGTACAAATTCTGGTCCGCTTAGATGTTGTAATTGTAATTTATTTAATAATATTTCGTTCCGCAGCGTGCTGATATGGGCTCTACATGGTGACCAACTTCACCTCATTTCACGCGCCGCGTTTATTATTGGCATTTACTCCGTACGGTGTAAATCCCAACTAAGCTAGTAATATGCATACTACTAAACGCTGCGCGTAGCCTGATTTATGAGGTAATGAAGTATCCCACTGGATAAAGAACTTTTTCTCTGGTCCCCAGAATTCTCCTTTTTTTTGGTGTCTATGATAAAGTTGAATACGCCAAATTACTTGTGTTCTATAGTTTGGTATTTAATGGAATAAATGAATTGAAGAAAAAAAACAACTTTTGACCTGGGTTAGGAATTGGTTACCCACACGGTTTTTATGAGGTGGAAGATCTAAAAGCTATTAGGTGGTTGGTCCCAACCGGGGCGCGAAAGAGCGCTTCGTACCCACTATAGCTACCAAGCCGACCATCTCCAGCGCCTAGCTAACAGCGAGAGAGAGAGAAAAAAAAAAAAAAAAAAAACATAAAACAAAAATAAGAAACAAAAACAGCGGAAAAGAGAGCAGTGGAGCTATTTTGGAAAGTAAAGCAGAACATAATCTTTATCAATGTACAATCGAGCAGCACAACGTCCTCCTATGGGAGGGGCTGGAGGAACCCGGGGGGCACCTCAGAGTAATGGAGTTGCAAACAGCAACGGAGGAGACGCGACACAAATGAATAGCCATATGATGGATAGACATTATGTGCGGAAACCAACTGATAGAACACTTCCGGAACGAGTCGAAGAGATAGTTCCTGAAGGAGAATTGTATAGACGATTACAGGAAGCGGAGCGAAAGTTAGACGCGACGATTAGCCGGAAAAAGTTGGACCTTCAGGATTCATTAGCTCGAAGCATTAAAAAGACCGAAGTGTTAAGAGTATTCATCTCCAACACATCTATCGACCAGCCATGGCAAACCATGTCCAAAATTGACGAAACGTCGTTCGATTTTGATACTAATGCTGTTCCTATGTGGAACTTGCGTATTGAAGGTAGGTTAGTGGACGATGTTCCGGCGGACAGACAAGGTCGCCGTTGCTTCAGCTCCTTTTTCACTTCAGTAATTGTGGAATTGGAATATGACGACAATGAAATACCTCCCGAAGGTAAAGTAGTTGAATGGCACGAGCCTCCTCCAGGGCAAGGGAATAATGTGGAATTCGATGTATTGGATATTCGACGCAAGGGCGACCGCAATTTGAATGCCAAAATCATCTTGCAATTGAAGGAGTATCCCAATAAGTTCAAATTGAGTCCACCTTTGAGCCGTCTGTTAGCCTTAGATGAAGAGACAAAGCCAGGTGTTGTGGTTGCTCTATGGCAGTATATCAAATTTCATCGGTTACAGGATTTGGATGAGAAGCGACTAATCAAATGTGATGGACCAATGAGGGAAGTGTTTCATCGCGACACCATTCCTTTCCCACAAATCATGGAATTAATAAACCCACATCTGACTCAAAGAGAGCCGATTGTGTTGGATTATACCATTAGAGTCGACAAAGAATCTACTATGGGGGACACTGCTTTTGATATTGAATTGGAAGTTTCGGATCCAATTCGTGGCAAGATGGCTGAAGTTTTGGAAAACTGGAATTCTAGCCAAGCAGAAATTGGTCAGTTGGATGAACAAATTGCACTCTGTGTTGAGGCGTTGAGTACATCTAGATTGAAGCGTGATTTTTTCCGTGAGTTTTCTCTTGATCCAGCTGACTTTATCAACAAATGGGTTGAGTCTCAAGCTCGAGACCTTAAGGTTATTTCTTCCGATCGCGGATTTAACGAAGAAGATGTTAGGCACTCTTCCTTCTATAATGATGAGCTGTTGAGTCAAAGTATCCATTACTTTGTTAACACTAGGAATCATTAATGCTTGTCCTGCTGTAATTTATATAATTTAATAATGTAATTGATGAAATCACTGTGTTGCGATTGTTTTTTTATTGTTTCATGGCGCTGTTATCGTAGAACTGTTATAGTCTACTGTTATGTTATTATAAAAGTATTCATTCAGTTATTCAGAGTATATTTTCCATATATGTGCGCCCTCCTCAATTCCTTATTATTTTCCTATTGTTTGCTTTATCAGTTTTATTTTTTTGGAGCATGATTAGTCGGTTCGTCAACAAAATCAAAATTTTAAACTACAGCCGCACAAATCGCGGCTGAACTAAATTATTATTATTTCATTGATCAGTCATTTAGTCATAGTGTGATACTCATCGAAGCTTAACAATAACAAGTACTATACACACGCACAACATGTCGCAATATCAGAGTTATGTATCTACTCGCTCCTCCGATGGGAAGAGTATGAGTTTTGAGGATGCTGTTATTAGAGGTCTCGCGCCCGATGGAGGTCTTTATCTTCCTCGGGAAATTCCTGAGGTGAGTCAACAACAACTCGAATCATGGAAGGACTTGTCCTTCCCCGAGTTGGCAGTTGAAATAATCTCCTTATACGTTTCTCCAGACGAAATCCCTAGAGGCGACCTTAAACAACTTGCTGAAAAATCGTACTCCACATTTAGAGCTAAGGAAACGACCCCATTAGTGCAACTAAATAAGGAGAAGAACCTTTATTTGTTGGAACTTTTCCATGGGCCGACCTATGCATTTAAAGACGTTGCATTACAGTTTGTCGGTAATTTGTTTGAATATTTCCTCACACGAAGAAACCAAGGTAAAGCCGAAAACGACTCTAGCAGATCCCGAATCACTGTTGTCGGTGCTACAAGTGGTGATACCGGCTCCGCGGCCATTTATGGGTTGAGGAACAAAAAAGACGTCTCTGTTTTCATTCTTTTCCCAGATGGAAGAGTCTCTCCAATCCAAGAAGCCCAAATGACCACTGTACTGGATCCAAATGTTCACACCATCACAGTTAAGGGCACTTTTGATGACTGCCAAGATCTCGTCAAACAAACCTTTAACGATAAAGAATTCAATGACACCTACAGTGTTGGTGCTGTAAATTCCATCAACTGGGCCAGAATTTTAGCTCAAATGACTTACTACTTCTATGCTTATTTCCAGCTGCAAAAACAATCCGGAAATTCTAACCCCCGCGCCAAGTTTGTTGTTCCAACTGGAAATTTTGGAGATATTTTAGCTGGATTCTACGCGAAGAGAATGGGGCTCCCATCTGATAAGCTTGTGGTTGCAACTAACTCCAATGATATCCTGCACAGATTCTTCCAGGATGGTAGCTATTCTAAGAGTGTTTCTAAGGGTGCCGAACCGGTCGTTCACGCAACTCTTTCCCCAGCTATGGATATCCTTGTCTCATCTAACTTTGAGCGTTTCTTGTGGTATATGGCTAAGGAAAATGTTGCAAATAGTCCAGAAGAGGCTGGTAAGGTCCTCAACCAATGGATGGAAGAACTCAAGATCAATGGATCTTTCCAGGTCCAGGATTCTGTTTTCCAAGCTGCAAAATCAGAATTTGAAAGTTCAAGGACTACTGACGAGGAGACCGTGAAGACTATCAAGAAAGTTTACACTGAGATCGCTCCAAGGTACATTCTAGATCCACATTCAGCAGTTGCTGTCAGTGCTGCCATTAAATTGTCTGAGAAAGATTCAAACCATGATTATATTGCTCTCTCCACTGCTCATCCCGCCAAATTTTCTGATGCCGTCGATGCTGCACTTCAGGGGCAAGAAGGTTATTCTTTTGAATGTGACGTTTTACCACAAGAATTCAAAGAATTTGCGAACAAAGAGAAGAAAAACCTTTATGCTGAAAAGCCGGATATCGAGCTATTAAAGTCCATCATTATTGATGAACTGAAAAAGGAAAAGAACTAGAGAATGTAAAATCAATATGAAAACATGGTTCGCGATTAATTACAATATCTAAAAGTTCCAAAGAGAAGAGCAAAGCTTTTGTGATTCGTTGTCATTATATTACATAAATTATAAAGTTTATTCAAATTCTTCCTTGATTTTATTGGAATCTTGAGCCAGTGGAGCTACTGTATTAACTGCTCGTTCGAGAACATGTACCACACGATTCTTCAGCGATGGGAACGAACAGTCAACACTCAAGTCATGGAAATCAATATTGGCTTCCATAGAATCGATCTTGATATTCGCTGTGGCTTTATCTTCAGATGGTCTATACGAGTTGCCAAATTGTGCGTACAACAATGCTGACACACGCTCTATTCTGTCATCCGTAGTAGCGTTCGCATGGCTGTGATCAGAATGTCCATTCTCTGTTTCGGCTGAACATCCACACTTTCTGGACGATATCTTAACCGAAGCTGGTGACGAATCAACGGACAGTAGAACAGCGAGAACGGAATCAGCGATAGCATCGTTCATCACATTTCCAATCCATTCAATAGTAGTTTTATTCCCTTCATGGGAGACTGTAACTGCATCCATTACGTTGAATTCGGCTTTGTTATCCTCTTCATCTAAGACCTCAACAGTTCCAAACATCTGCTCAAGATGGAAACGAATCAGATCCGGGCCAGCATCAACAATGACAGTTTGCTTTTCGGTGACAACACTAGTGGTTAAGCCCGAATATTCGCGCAAGTCAGAAACATGTAGCAAGCTAAGATTAAAGTCCTTTTCAACTAATACCCCAGCTACGATCTGACCGTCATGCGGCGGTTTTTCTGTCAACAATCCATTAACACGAGCAACCTTTGTTGACTTGAATGGTAATTCAACTTCCACACAGTTCTTAGGATTATAAATCTTGACTTCATTCTCCGTTCCCTTTCGATCTGAATATTTACTTAGCAGGGCACTCTTCAATCTACCCATGTTATTGGTTTCTCCATGAACCAGAATGACATGAGGAGCGTTAACCAAGTCGATAAATTCAGAATTCTCCTTAAAGTCAACGTGGGCAGCAAACGAGATTTCTGCAATTGAAATTCTCCTTGGGATTTTGATATCTTCAGCTTTAACAGATGGGATTTCAGTTGGTTGGTTTAAAATCTTCTTCGCCATTGTCCCTTCGACGGAATAACCGGTAATAATTAGTGCGTTTTTAGAATCTGGCGCCCATTTTTCTAATAATTCTCTGGATACGCCATTTTGTAACATCCCAGGACTTGCAACCATTACACAAGGCCCAATATCATCAAACCTATCCAGGTTTCGGATACTCTTTATATGCTTGAAGTAGAACGGATTCGTCTTATTATCACGAAATTTCTTCCTGATGTTATCGTTCATCATGTTGACGGAACTTTGGAAAACAGCCATACATTTTCTCGCCAGTGAGGACGCGTAATATACATTGAAACTCTGCAATTCAGAATGAGTTTCCCAATATTCATCTAAAATTAGCAAAATTTCTTGAGCTCTACCGAGGGAAAACACAGGCAGCAGGCATCTACCTCCTTTGTCTAACGTAGAATGGATTAACTTTGTCAACCGAGACTCCTTTTCCGGGCGAGGCTCATGAACACCAGTTCCGTATGTCGATTCTGTAATCAAGATATCGGGCCTCTTTGGAGGAACCTCTGCAGGATTCAGATGCCTATCTTCTTCTCTAGAGTAATCACCAGTGAAAAGTACTTTGACATCACCAATTTCGATGAAATACATTGCTGCTCCTAAAACATGGCCCGCATGATAAGCTGTGAACTTGATACCTTCTACTTCCATAGTCGAATGATAGTCAATAGCTTCAATTCTATCAAATGAAGTCGACAAATCCTCGTCCGAATATAAATTCTCAGTAGCATCTGGTGCAGCACTGACTTTTACAAAGTCACTTAAAAGCCATCTATAAATCGACTTTGTAGGATAAGTCATAAAAACTCGACCCTTAAAGTTCGTGTGTTGCATAACATAGGGTAATGAGGCTGCGTGATCCAAATGAAAGTGACTGATTAGCAAGATGTCCACAGTGGAAAGATCATATTCATCGTAAAATGGTAGTGAGGCAATTCCGCTATGTGCAGGGTGAACACCAGCATCTAACATGATAGTTTTACCCTTATAGGAAATGATGTGACAGCTCCGCCCTACCTCACTGCCTCCTCCCAGGCAAACAAACTCAAATTTGTCTGAATCATCAATCAGTTCATCCTCATTCGGTCGTTTGGTTGACATTATTGTTGTTTTGGCCCAAGGAGTGCGTGATGAAAATTAAAAGTCGGTGTCTGTCTTTGGGTCTTTCCCGGATGAACCACCGCCGCCCGAGCCGGTATCCACGTCCAACGATATTCAACAGCGCCCAAGTTTCGAACGCTTTTGACTTATTCATATGTTAGGAGAAATAAGACAAATTGGTATAATATAGAGCAAAAAGAAATGAGCTGGTGTTACTACTGAAAGCAATTGGAGTTATAGAGTTTGTTTAATTTCGTCGCTGTTATACAATTGTTGCTGTCCCTGCATTAAAGATAAAACAGTCTTTTATAAAACAATTACCGAACTGATGTCTTGTTTATTATAATGTTTTTATTTTTCTTTGCACTCGGAGCATTTTTCGTGTTCGCTAATGGCCTCCCGGACGGAATCATTCATGCGCAGATAAGGCGCTCTTCTGAAGTTAGTATGGAGTACAAAGAGGCGCTTTCCAAAAGAGGTACCGTATCAAGTCCATTAGAAAACCTGATGAACTATTACATAATTGACATCACTATTGGCACACCTGGTCAGAATGTCAGCCTTTTGTTAGATACAGGATCCAGCGATCTGTGGGTGTATGGGACAACTCCTCCAATTGAATCAATGCCGAAGTTCGTCCCACAACTTTCTTCGACCTGGAAGTACAACCATACGGCATTTAGAATTTCGTATCTCACAGGTGCTGCTACAGGAGCTTGGGGGACCGACATTGTCAATATTAACGGCGCAAAATTAAAGGGACAGACAATTGGTGTAGTAACCGAAGAAAGGAATATGGCTGCAGTACCCGGAGTGATGGGAGTGGGTCTACCAGAATTAGAAGCGAGTAACTATATGGCAGCTGGGAACCAATATGTCAATGTTCCGACAAACCTTTACAACCAAGGCCATATAAAATCACCAATATATTCATTATATCTGAACGATGCTTCCCAAAAGTATGGCTCCATATTGTTTGGTGGGATTGACCATGCCAAATATTCCGGCCAGCTCTATACAATCAGAAGAGAAGACCCAGAAAGATTTTCAGTGAATATTGATCGTATCTCAATTGACCAGAGCGTTTCATTTGGCTCGGTCAAAAACGCTCAACTGGATTCTGGTACCACACTTGGCCTTTTGCCTGATTCAATTCTTGTTCCCTTGGCACGCCAACTAAGGCTTTCGTATGATCAAACCGAGAAGTATTATTATATTCCAGGTAATAACAGAATCGCTAAGCAGAACATAAAGTTTGATTTTTCTGGCGTTCAGTTTTCAGTCCCGCTTAAGAACATGGTGATAAAGTCTGATGATATTGAAAAAAGATTTAAACCCAACCAATGGGTTTTTGGATTTTTGTCATCTAACCAGAATTTTGGCCAAGTGCTGTTAGGAGACGTATTTTTGAGGAATTTCTACGTTGTCTACGATTGTAGAAGTGCTCAAATTGGGATAGCACAAGCCAAACATTCCAAATATAGTGAGATTCAGGTGATTAATAGTTCGACGATTCCACGATCAAAAAGGGCACCTAGGTTTGCAACCACAAGAGGCTTCAGTTATTGGCGGGGCCTAATGCAGTATAATAATGATTAAAAAAATTCCAGCACTTCATCCTCCAATCGCGGATCTTAATCTCATTTTTCATTTAATCTCATTCATTCTGCGTTTGTAAGAGCCCGTGAGCCATGACTACGCGTTTCCTTAACTAATAGGATAATAATAATAATAATCATTAACTAATAGGATAATAATAATTATCATATTTAGAGTCCTATGTAGTTACCTATCATATCCATTCAATTAATGGTAAATTCAATACTTAAGCAAAAAAAATTCCAGCACTTTATCCTCCACATCAGAGCTGACGAGTAGTTTGGGTTGCTGAGAACTGTTGACTATAATTATCATATTTAGAGAACTGCTGACTACTAAAGCTGTTTCCCGCGGTTCTTCATTTCATTTAATCTAGTTTATTCACCGTTTATAAGAGCCCGTGAGTCATGATTATGCGTTTACTTAATATAATATATATCATATCCATCCAATTGATGGTAAATTCAATAATTAT
Source organism: Blastobotrys terrestris (assembly GCA_030674225.1). Taxonomy (NCBI): domain Eukaryota; kingdom Fungi; phylum Ascomycota; class Dipodascomycetes; order Dipodascales; family Trichomonascaceae; genus Blastobotrys; species Blastobotrys terrestris. The sequence goes on from JAJLUR010000034.1 coordinate 33,251, forward strand.
GAAAAAAATTATATGATCTTCATAAATATACCAAAATAGGCAATTTTACCTAACCCTTGGGCTACTAATGTGATAATAACGCCGGAACTGGCGTTCATCTGAAGGGCGTCTGGTGTAGTTGGTTATCACATCCGCTTAGCATGCGGGAGGTCCCCGGTTCGATTCCGGTGTCGTCCATTGACTTTAATTTAATTTTAATTTTTTAGTTAACGTTCGAATTCGCGATATCGATATATATCGATATCGCATATCGCGATCGATATCGATATCGATATCGATATTGACATTAATTAATTATATTATATTATAAATTAATATACGTATAGACGCGACACATTTAATTTAATTTTGTCCCAAATAGGCAAAACCTTAATTTGACTTTCGTCTAAGATTAATTGCTGTTGTTGGTACCTTTATATTTGCCTAAAACTTCGTTTCTACTTGCTCTTTCAGCAATTGCTGCTTAATTTAAGGATTTGCAATTGCTACTATATCCCTTCTATATATATAAATAATGACGGTTACTTTCGGTTGTCATGATCACCTTCGTCGCCTTCTATTATGTATGCCATACGTTCTAAGCATAAAAAATTCCTTTCTCATAGTAAGTTTCAATTCAAATTCGTTAATTAATATTAATATTAACATTTTCCTTAGTTAACAGCATCACTGTTCCTATTGTATAAAAGGTTTACTTCTCAATCAACTAACGAACGATCATGGGTCTCCAAACGACCGTTGTGCCCTTTATTTGCTGACAATCCAGCTGCTTTCCGTAAGTTTCCTTTTCTCTTCGATTCAATTTGTTGTTAATTGATATTAACATGTTTTTTTTTTTTAGTCCATGGATATTCCTCCTAAAACTGTGCATCTGGCCAATCCCCCTGTGATGCCTCCTTTCAGTAAGTTGGTTGCGTTTTAAAAACCTGATTTCTGTTACCGTTACTAATCTGTACTAGCTAATCTTTCTCCCACTCAAGTTGGTTTCCGTTGTCTGTTCCCATTTTGGATCAGTCCTCCGGCTCACGGACGGCCTTTAGTTTTGGTAAGTTTGGTTTTTATTTATGTTCACAACTGTTAATCCTTCTCCTCCTTTAGGTCCTAAACCCGCAGTGGTGTCTTTGATAGGTTCAATCCACGGTCGCTTGACAATTTCTGAATCAACTTCTTCTTCAGCATTTTCATCTGGTCTCATTGAACTGCGATCAGTCAGGTTTGTTTTCTGTATGCATTCTACTCTCTCTTTTTTTTAGATTCTCAAAATGACTTGAAACCTATACGTTCTTCGTTGTTGTTCCACTTTGTTAACCTTGAATCACTCCGATATTCGTTATGTTTTTTAAACCCATATAAGCATCTCCTCAGTTGACAATCATCTCCTGTAGAACATCAGTCTGTCTTTATTGCATAAAGTAAGTATAATATACATTCATTCTGAAGTCGTTATCTGTGGTCCTTTCGTACTACATCCAGTAAATTTCTTCTCTCTTCTGCTATTTCCGCTGTTAGCACTGTTTCCCTCTTACATTTCTGACATAGAGTGAGCAGTTGAGAATATCAAGCTGTTATGCATATATGTATGTGCACATACCATAGAGATTCCTTTTACAGTGTGATTTAGCATTTACTGCATTGCTGACCACATAGATCTAGACCGTGAGTCTTCTAATGTGCAGGAGCCTTTGGCAATCAAAGCAACCCATGTCAACATTTCCAAATGCCTTGCAAAACATCAAATAGACTAATATAGACTAATAATATCCGTTTATTAATTACACGCTTAGTAAGTTAAGAAAGAGCTGCATGAGATCTAAAGTTAACGGTCTTTTTATAGGGAGATTAAGAGGGCTTTATCCACACCCAGCGGAGGCGTAACGTGTCTATCGTGCCAATGGTCTACGGATCGAGGGGTATATATATCAATTGCAACTATACTGTGTTTCACATCAATCCAAAACCGAAATTTATAACTAATATGCATGCGTACATCCAGAACTACACAGGTATTCAGGTCATATCGATATCCATATACATATGCATATTATTATTATTATTTTTTACACACATATATATATGAATCGATATCTGATCGATGACGTTTAATGTATATATGATCATGAATATGCATATTCACTATTATATTCCTTCTTCTCTGCATAGGCTATATTTATCATATTGCATATGGTATGCATATGCATATACTCTTGACTTTATCACCTATGCATATGCAGAACTTTTGCTCATTGTTGCAGTTGGTTTCGTAAACTAATACCTGGTCTGGACTCCTACGACGACGTAACTATATATACTTTTGCATCTTATCATCATTTACGTGATGGTGAGGAAGCTGAATTTGAACTTAATTGTAAGTTATAGATACTTTTCAGTACAATAAAGATTGATACACCTCGAACGATGATGATATATGTTATTCCAAATGAGAATAAATCATTAGTCAATGGCCCCTGCTCCTCTCTTACCATGTTCTGACAAATCAACTACCAAAATCCACTTGAGCGCAAAATATTCCTGGTTCAAAACTGCAAGAGGTCCCAATATGCAGAAGATAGCTACATAAACTGGTCCAACTGGCCTCGCAACTATATTAATTGCTTTTTCTTGATATGCTTGAAACCCATTAAATGATCCATTTCATATGCGCGTAGAAACATTTTCTGTGGATTTCGAATCCTACTTTCAACGAAAAGTAAAGACTGACGCATCTGATTCTTGATTATATATAATTGAATAT
>JAJLUR010000034.1:62758-78543 GCA_030674225.1 Blastobotrys terrestris
AAAAAAAAAAAAAAAAAAAAAAAAAAAAAAAAAAAAAAAAAAAAAAAAAAAAAAAAAAAAAAAAAAGGTAATTTCGTGCTTTTGCTTCTTTTCTAGAAAAGAAGGCCGCCCGCAGGGCATACTTGGACCCCGTAGGAAGTATTCAATATCTCTTTTGTTTGTTTCCCTTTTAAGCGCATGTATAGCCAGTGCTAAAAGCATGACGATGTCGTAGTACATAATAGTGCATTTTGAGCTCGAAGTATACCCTAAGCTTCTGATTTTGGTTGATTTTCCTGTCGTCTGAGCGAGGTTCCACAACAAGAGGCTTTTGGTCTCTCTTTGGCGGTTATTGTTCTGTATTTTTTTTTTTTTTTTTTTTAATTTTTTGCCTCATTTTTATTATTTATTTTCCCTCATTACGAGATCCATAAAACAGCATAGTATTTTTTACACGTAAACAAAGGAAGGGGACTTATGTATCAAAACATTCACTGCTTGCTGGCTTATTTCTGCTAATTTATCGTGACCATATTTTTCACCATATATAAAATTTAGCTCCTTCCTTGTCAACTCTTAATTTGACTTCACTTTCCAAAGACTATCTAAATCGGGACAATATTTATGAGCTTCTTACTCCCTTGAGCCGCTGCTCGACTACTATTATTTGGTGGATCAAGAAACATAAACCTGGTTATATTCGACGTCATTGGAGGAAGAAACTTGCAAAAAAAAAAAAAAAAAATGAATTGAATGTCACCCCAAGCAATGTACCTTGCATATTTATATACCCTGAAGCCTGCTCCATATGAAACCTTTTTTCCACTGAACCAAAGTACACCCTATAGACTGTCTTCCTTTATGTAAACGAGCAAGCCCACTCTACTAACAGAGGAGACGGCGCATGCTCTGTGGGTGGCCTGCCCGCGGAACAACTTCCGTTCAAGTTGATGGAGGCATATAGTCTGACTTCTCGTCTCGCTCCTAATCGATACACGCACTGACAAATTCCCCCAGACAGCTTATTTAGGCGTTCGCCTATTCGCTGCTATCTAGGCTGATCGAAAGTTAGTCCCGGACGCCGTCTATCCGTTGATCAACCCCACAACTGTACCAACTGGCTTCGTGGTGTCCAGGTACCATCGCAACATGAGAGCTGATGAAAAAACAGCTTTTTGACCAATAACTGTCCTATCGAGACTTCCGGTTTAATACACGGCTTATCGGACTTTCTCGGTAAAGCCGCCGCCAATAGCCGATAAAGGCGAACAATAAAAACGTCTTACAAACCCTGACGCCCTTGACGTTGACCAGAAACAAACACAAAAAAAATGAAAGGTGCGATCCGTAATTTCAGCGTGGCTTGTAGGCGGATGCAAAATTCTGGCCAAAAGAAGCATTTGTTCGAGCCCATAGTCACTCAAAAGGTGGTCTCGCCAATGGCCAGAAAAGTGACCTATCTAGACGCTTTCAAACATCGCGAAAAGATCCTGGAGGAGTGGAAAAAGTCAAATCCGCCTGCTGGGTCCTTGCCTCCAGATACGTCTTTTTCGACTACTCCGGTGAAGACCAGGGAGGTTAAGGATAAGTCAAGGTCTGAGTCCTTCACGTTTGCCATTCTGCCGTTCAAAGACGACGAATGGCTGTTGGACGCGTATATTAACTTGGCTGGAAGGTTACGAATTGGTCAAATCTTTCAGGATTTGGATGCGCTGGCGGGTGTCATTGCATACAAGCACTGTTCTCCTGCAGAGCCAGTGATTGTCACCGCCTCCGTGGACAGGATTTACATGTTAAAGAGAATTGGTGATATCACCAAAAACAACGTATCTTTATCCGGCTGTGTGACATGGTCCGGTCGCTCCTCTATGGAAATCACAATCAAGGCCGCTACCCATTCTTCAGGCGTCGACTCTAACACCGAGTTGACCGAGTCGGATATCAGGGACGAAGACGTCTTCTTGACTGCTAATTTCACTTTTGTGGCTAGAGACCCAGAGACAAAAAAGTCTTTCCCGGTGAATAGATTGGTTCCTCAGAATGCCGATGAAAAAGTGGATTTTGTCCGGGCGGAGAAATTTAACAACGAAAAGAAGATCTCTGCGTCTAAGACCGGTCTTAAGGCGCAACCTCCTTCTGAGGACGAGGCCCTTTTAATACATTCAATGTGGTTGAAACAATTAGATTATGACAAAAATCCGGAATCACGACCAAAGAACGTTGTCAACATGTGTGACACTAGAACGTTCTCATCCTCCATCATGCAACCACAATATCGTAACATGCATTCATACATGATTTTTGGCGGGTATTTAATGAGACAAACTTTCGAGCTTGGCTACGCTTGTGCCGCTGCATTTTCCCATTCCGTCCCGCGTTTTGTATCTCTCGATTCTACCACCTTCAGAGCACCAGTCCCTGTGGGTTCAGTACTTTACCTTACTGCAACGGTGGCCCACACAGAACAAACAGAACGTGAGATTGTGACTACTGACGGTGATTTCTCCATAGTCCCTGGCACACTAGTCCAAGTCAGAGTGGACTCTTTTGTTCAGGAGTTAAAACATGAGTCTGGAACCGACACCGGACAGTTCACCTATTCCTATTTTATCGCCGATGATCCTAGCAACTCAAACCAAAAGACCGAAATTATCCCTCAAACCTACAATGAAATGATGGAATATCTCGAAGGTCGCCGCAAAGCAAAAAGTACAGCGCAATTCTACAAAGAACGACAGCTAGGATCCATTTCCGAATAATAAGCTTGACGAACAATAATTTATTTTTATTTCGCCTTATTCTATGTTAGACTTGTTCTTCTGGTTGTCTGACCACTATTTCAGCTGGGGAATCGTCCTCTTCTGACTCTGATAGAATATCTTCTCCGAGTTCGTATTCTTCTTCGTCTTGTAATGCAATATTTTCTTGAGTGTTGTTGCGAGATGCATCAAGTCCACGGTAATCTCCTGCTGTCTGGTCTGCAAACTTTACGCTACCGCTACCTCGTCTACGGCGACTTGGCTTCCATCTGGAGAGGCCACCCACAATGGACTTCCAAAATCCCTTTCGAGGTCCATATAAGTCCCGGTTTTCACGCTTCCACATGAAATATCCACAGCCGCCTAAAATGATCAAAACGATTATCAATGCAACAAATCCGGATTTGTAATATGCCCTACGAGAAGCGTCATTAGCGATTTCTTCTTTTTCATGAGCTTTACTATGACCAATGGCCAGTGTGACATTGTTATCATCATCCCAAGTAGTGAGGCCAGTTGCCACATTAAGCATGAATTGTGTAGCTTCGGAGTCATCAAATGGCACCATATGAGAAGAATCATAAAACTTTACAGACGAAATGTTTCTTGAAGTAATCACCGAACCTCTTTCTTTGCCATTAAACAACCACTTCTTTTCTCCAGCTTTGCCATCAAATCCAGTAGCTCCGTTCCATTCTAAGTTTTCTAACATAGAGTCAGTTCCCATCGAATTACAAATAAAATCTTCGACCCCACTGAAAAATGTGATCCGGATCTCCTTAGCGAGATCGCCAATAAGATCTACAGAAGGTGCAGATTTATCGTCATCCAGAGCGTGGCCCACACCGCTCGAACATTCTCTCCATCCACCAGCTCCATCAGTGTAAGTATTCAACGCTTTTAAAACTTCCTTCTTCCGTAGATAAGGAGTGACATGTTTCAAATCTGGCGGCCAGTTCATCCCGCAAGACGGGAAAGTATCTTTCAAGCGAATGTCATAGATGTTAAAGCAGTGATCTTTATCTTTCATGTTAGAGACGCTGATGATACCGCGAGCAATTTCTTCACATTCTTCAACATGTACAGTGATATTATCTTTCCCCAAATTGCTCAGAGTCTCCGCGCAATCCTTATGCATTTGCTCGATAGTAGCCGCTTCTTCTGTTCCCTTTTGGACGAGCCCTTTAGAATATGCAAACGGCAAGTATTGCAGATATTGATGAATAGGGTCTACCCAACCATTCCCGATTAGAATACCCTGAAGGTTGACATGCTTTTCCCTGTTTTGTCTATTGTTTCCCTCTTCCAACTTTTTATTTCTATCCAAAATGGCCCTGCTGAAATATGGAATGTACTGACCCGCAAAAGATTCGCCTGCAATATAGAATTCGCCTCTCAATTGATCCGGGAAGATTTCAAAATACTCGTCAAAAAACTTCAATAGGTCATCTGCCATTTCATCCAAAGTCTGAACATACGAATCTGTATCAGATGTACTAAACCCGACACCTTTAGGTTGATCAATAAATAACAAGTTTGCATATTTGTGCCAAGATCCTTCATTCGCTACAATTTTGTCTTGACTCTTCACTCTAAACGGGCCAACTTCCATTAGTGCCCCATCCATAGAAGAACAACCGGGCCCTCCATTCAACCAAATAACCTTTAAAGAAAACGACAAGTCAGGAATGTTCAACTCGCTTTCTACCATCATGGGTTGTACTTACAGTCTTTGGGTTGTCAACTAAATATCTGTTTTCAACATGCCAAAAGAATAAACTTCCGTCATGATCCGGATCAATCTTAAGGTTACTATACGATATGGTTAGAACATAACTCCTGAATATCCTATTTACATCTTACCCTGAATGCATTATTGGAAAGAGTTCGGTCTTTTGGTCTAGGCCGGGAAGATCCCAGACATAAAAATCTGACGCCTTTAACGACTTGTTAGGCGAGGTATCAGATTTCTCACCATCTTCTGCTTCCACCAAGCTGACTAGGCTTGTTAAAAGTAACAACAAAATGTTTGGTAGTCGCATAGTTTAAAGAAGGATTAACGCTAAACACGTCGATATTATTATCTTTTGGAAGGCTGTGGGCGTGTCTCACGCAGTCGGCCCGCAACTCCCCCTGCGATCGCATCAGTAGTATTAGACATAAGCAAATTTCATCCGCGGCTTTTTTCTCCAAGAATAAATAAAATAAAATAAAAGTGATTTTACTTCTTTTCTGGAAAAGAATGCCAGTACTTAGACCCAGCTGGTCCCCCTGCAGAAGATAAGGGAACTGGGATGTTTATGAAGTGAGAGGTAACGTTTCTAAGGTTGGTGCACAATTCATGAACTTCAAATTATATCATTCAGATATTACATGGAACAAATTTAGTGGTCAAAACGTGTATTGACAAAATAAATAAATAAAATCTAAGGAAAGACTAGTACATCAATCGTTAGCATAGTTAGTAAGTTATAGGAACGCAAGTTCCGCTGAAGAGCCCTGCTCAAGCCTTGGGCCTTCTTCAAGATCAGGAGTTCGAAGGTCTCTGAGATTGCTTCGTTCAGGATGTTGAACAAGTCGAACAGTATCTCTATTGCTGTTCGATCTAGCGACAGTGCCGCCGTCGCGCTCTTCCGTGGTGATGGCCATCCCAAAGCTTTGACGATCCTCATACGATGGGCGTATATTCATTTCAGCTTGGTGAGCCAATTGGTCCAAACTTCTCTGACTCCATGTCATTTCCCCACGTGAGTTTCTATAAGGCCGTAAAGATTCTTGGTCACTGCTAGCGTTGTCATCAGCCATGTGTCGCTCTCCATCAGTCCCGGAACTGGCAGTTCTATAATGATCTGGACCACCGTCATTGGTAGTGGACTCTTCATCAGATTGGAAGGTAGCTGTTGATAGGTGCAAGGCATTTCTATAATAGTCAACATCGACATCACCACCCGACTTCCGCTTCATGGAGTATTGAGACTCGCCACTTTGATCAGATGAAGAGTGAGAATGGACGTTGTAGTTCTGTTCTTGTTGTAGCGAAGAAGAATGCGACCCAAGTGGCTGAACAATCCCAGAGGAATCATCCCGTGGATAAAATGATTGATGTGGCGTTAGAATTGTCGATTTAGTTGGACTCATAAAGGTGTTCCTTGGCTGTTGCACATCAGAAGATTGCCGATCAACTAATCGCATAGTAAGAAGTTCGTCGGTAGAAATGGTAGCCAGCGATCCAACCGAGCGATGCTCTTGCCACCTCCCTCCATCCGAATCACCAGATTGAACTGTTTGTCTCCAGGAATTCCTTGGCCGAACACTCACTGTACTATCTCTCTCAACTATGTGAGCTGCTGGTGGCGGTGGTGGGGTCGGAGTGGCACGAGGGTTTTCAATCGGCGGCGCACGCAATCCAGTTTGTGCCTCAGAAGCTCTTTCAGCATTAACCAATGCTGGCGAATGCTCGCCAATCATAGCTGGAGAGTTTCCACCAAGAGATGGAGAGTTGACAGATACGCCGTCACCTACTTGGGTTTCCTCGCTTGAATAATAGTGGGTGTTCACATCTTCTCCTGAGCTATCCATCTTCATAAAGTTGAGAGCAAGGACTTTCTCGGGACTTTCATAGTCCTCATCGTTAGAGAACTGCTTGTTATGAAGCTTGGCAGGTTTTGGTATGGATTCCGGAGGAACCATTCCCTTTTCTGGATCCTTGTTATGGTAATCTTCTTCCTTCAAAATTGGCGGAGAAATCTCCTTGTCGCTGATGCTACCGCTGGAACTCGCTCTACGGCTTCGACAGCAGCAGAACACTAATAAAGCAATGGCCGCCAAAACACAGACTGGAATGACAACACCACAGATAATTGCAATTGTTTTACCAGAGGGGCCATCGTCCTGTTGATCTTTTTTATCGTCCTTGTTAGGGTCTTTAGACCCGTCACCCTTTGAATGGTCCTTGTCACTGTTCTTCTTTTTTGGCATAGCTGGAACTCCGGCCAAAGTAAGAGTAGCAGTTTCCACTTCTCCATTCGATGGTTTTACGTCTCTTTTGTCATTGCCATCAACTTCTGCCCTCAAAGTAATGGTAGAATGTTTGAAAGACTTTGGCACATTCCCGGTGAAAGTGTTGTTACTTGAATGGAACGTGATCCAATCAACCTTCGGCGAATAAGATGGTGAGATTTTGACTTTAGGATTTAGCAAAACATCTTTGAGGGAGTATTCGAAAAATCCTCCTTGAGTAGCATTGACACTTCCCAGAGAACTTGAAGAAAAGATACTTGTAGAGTTTTGGCCGACAGAGATCTTTAGATCGTAGCTGATCTTGTCACCGTAGTTATCCGTAAGTTCGATTTGTACCTTTTCATTTTCCTTTATTGATTTCGGCGGGATACCAGAGATTACCCCAGTGGAATCATCAAGCTTCAGCCAGGATGAATCTGTCGTGTTGAGCTTTATCGAGGAAATATTGGCAATTTGGACTTTTCCATTATCTAATGAAAACTTGTCTAGCGGAATCTGGTATCGAATATTTTTGCCTTTGGTTGCATTAATATTATCATTTGTGAGATTAGTAGTGAATTGATGGGCTCCAACGAACAAGTTGAACTTGACTTCATTACTGGAATATCCGTCGTAATCAGAAACTAATAAAGAAACAGTGTATCCCTGAGCGGGCGCAATTTGAGAGTTGACAGAAGGAGCGGTGCCAAAAAATTTGGCATTTCCACCATCGAAATTGATCCAATTTGGCAACGGAGAGTGATCAGCCATTTTGCCAAAATATCCAGAAATATCTCTTGTAGCGTCTGGGGCTTTTTGAAAGAAAGAATTTGTGAAATCAAGCTCAAATTTCTTTCCTGGTGTTAGTACTAAATTGCTGCCGCCGGCAAGAGGATTCCCGGAATCCTTCAAAACCTGTGAAAGATTTGCTTTCTTTGGAGCTGGGACGTTGGAAATGACTAATGTGCAATCGCAGTAAGCGGACCCTGACGAATCCTGTGCAACCAGTCTAAAGCTGACAGTTTGGTCATCATAATTGTTGTTTTCAGGTTTTGGAGTTCCTGAGAGTGTTCGGGAGTCACCATCGAACTTGAGCCAATCTGGAAGATTTTCTCCCCACATATTCATCCAAGAATCTCCTGTAGTGAACGAGTCTGAGGAGAGCTGATAGTGATATTCTTCATTGTAGCGTGCTATTGGCGGTAACTGGCTATTGAAAGCGTAATTCAGCGTAGGCGAAGCCGCTGTGAAACATGGTAAGGTCACCAAAGCCGATATTAGTGCTGCCGATTTGCGTTTTAGTCTCATCGCAGATGCCTTGAATGATAATAATCTAGAATGCCGGTCAGAACAAAAAACTATAACGTTTTTCTACAGGGAATATGAATTATTTAAACAAAACATCCCTGTAAAAAACAAACAAAAAGTGCAGTGTTTTACTTACTAGAAATTAAAAGGTTAAAGGTAGTACTTGGCCCATCCACCAAGATATGAACTTAAAAAAAATGCTGAATGAACGACGAAGAAAATAAAACTGGAAAGAAAAGGGGCGTTTGTCACACTATTATAAGAGGATCACTTATTGCAGACCTGTGAATGAAGGGGGGCTTAATATATGTAAAGTGAAAGAAAAGAGAAAAAGCTGTGAAGGAGGCTCCTTTCTGGAATGGTGGTGTACGCGCCCTTTTCATTCGCTGCATCACACGCGGGATATATCTCAGGGGTCATTAATAACTTCCCGTTTGGGACGTCGATAAGAATGAAGGAGGTAGGGCTTTGACCGCCGTACCTGCACGCTGCCAGGCAGGAGGCGGCAAATATAAAGGTTAAAGAATTTCCTGCTCTATTAAATCGATCGTTTGCTTCATTATCCTACGTTCTTTCTATCTAGATACTCTTCCCCCCTGTCCAGTATAGATCTAAACAAACAGTTTTATGAAACTTTACTTTGAAACCGTTAGATAGATGCGCGTCGTGTGAAAAAAAACTATGTTTTCTTTTTTTGCGGTACTATGAAACATCACCATTTCCTATTTCGGGATGTGGGTGACCTGTGATGCAATGCACTGGCTAGTTTCCTGCAAGTTCATGTATCGTAAATACTGCAATCATGTGGGTCATGAAACTGTAGCTACTGCTATCAATTGAACTACAATGATTCTTTACTTTGTTTCTAGTTTTGTATATTTACTAGACTATCTGTTAACCGAGAATCCGTTTTCTCCCCATTGTCGACTGAGTCAGTACCACATGTTCCCCGATATATGTAGATGCATTGTCCAAATCCAGCGATCATGGCTAGCCACCGGCCTCGATTGGAAATAAAACTCCCCTGCACGGTTACTTTGTTAGTACAACACTCACCAGTAGTAGCTGGGTACTAATTGTAGGTCGCGTGATTTTCCTACGCGCACCCTGGGGCTGGTCGGGAATAACCCGAGCAGTGCCGTAGGTGTCACACACGTGCAAAGCCCGATTGGTAACAGCTACTAGGCTTCTGTCAAAAACAACCTATAGGAAACTACTGTCCACATTGATACAGTTGGTGATACCGTATATACCATGAAACTGTCCTTGTCCCTCCCAATGCTTATCGACAAGGAAGGGAATGAAGGATTCTTTACCGCCGTCTTTTAAAAAAAAATCGAGCAATAGTTGCATAGTACGCAAAAAAAAACTTCACGAATGCGGAAGGTACAAGTCCAGATTGTTTAGTTAATAACAACAGAAAGAGAAAGCACGGCAAGCTTCCTACTATACTGTTTGACGAAAAGAAACACAACCTATTCAGTGTACTCTATATATGTGGTGAGCTTATTTAAGCCGCACGTTTGTCTCACCATTTAACTAACCGAAAAAAAAAATTATTATTAGTATTATTTATGTTGCATCCGAAAAGCCGCACCAAACGTCATAACAGACAGGGATAGATACGGGTAAATATGAGCACTGCCGATCTCCCAATGGAATTTTTTTTAATAAGGGGGGAGGAGGATTATTTGAATTTCGTTTGAGGCTGAAAGTTAGACGCTGGTTAAAAAATAGCAACATAAAATTTGAGACAACCCCATCGTGATTAAAAAAGGAATAGATTGTGTTTCAATTGTTGCGGACCGGTCTTTTATTCTACACCTACAAAAATTTAGTTATAACGACATCGATCTTTCTTCTAATCGCCTTTCGTGTTTTGTATATACATCTTGAATTGAATCGCGGGAATGAGTAGCAGTCTCTTGTTATAGAGCGGATTACAAATGGAGGTAAGTCTAAACAAAGAAAATAGTAGTATTATCTGTCTTCTAATCGTTTATTCAGAGCAAATGTCATCGTTCTGATGGATCTGAGGCAGTGACACCTGAGATATATTTACCGCCCATAGGGACGGACTTTCCTCGATCAAATTCTTACCCAAGACGACCAGCAACCGCTCAAGGATTGACGTCTCCTGATTCAGCTACCTCCTCTATCAAATCGCCTTTAGAATCTCACAGCAACGGGCTCTTGGATTGCAAGGGAGGAGATGTCACAGGGCATGTATCAACACGACCTAACGTTGAAAACCTTTCTACTAACGACAATCACAATAATACTAATACTAATACTAATAATACTTCGTCAAAATCGATCTCGTCATCATCATCAAATGCTCTAATGTCCCTAATTGATGCATTGAGTCAACCTCCAGATAAGTCGCGATCCGTGTTATTCGCCAAACGTTCCTCATTGCATTTCGTCTGGTGTTTGGTGTTGTTTTCCTTCGTGTTCATTGCATTATCCGCCTATTCATTTCTACGAGGTAACGGGACAGACGTGAGACATTGCAGAATGTCGTACATGACGCCCTCTTATAAGCCAATCACTTCGTTTGACGGCAACTACACTAAATTTGCATCGAAATACTCTCTCTACCTGTACCGAGAACAGTATTTAGATGTGTCTCCAGAGCCGACCGGGGTCCCCGTTATATTCATTCCTGGTAACGCGGGTTCCTATAAACAAGTTCGTGCAATCGCTGCAGAATGTGCACATCAGTTCTATCACCGAAGATCAGAAATATTCAATTCATCGTCAATATACCCCGACGATTACAAAAGAGGATTGGACTTCTTCAGTGCTGATTTTGGAGAAGATTTGACTGCATTTCATGGCAAGACAATGCTAGACCAAGCAGAATATATCAACGACGCCATTCAATATATCTTGTCAATGTACAAGAACCAACGCAGCTTTAGTCATTTTCCGACCCCGCGATCCGTCATTTTAATTGGTCATTCAATGGGCGGCATGGTGGCAAGAACAGTGGTGACTCTGCCAAACTATCGAAAGGACAACGTGAACACGATATTAACTTTAGCCGCGCCACATTCGTTGCCGCCTGCATCGTTGGATAAAGATGTGGTGGGGTTGTACGAAACTGTCAATAGATACTGGGAAAAATCCTTCTCTCAAGAATTGATAGGCAGAAACCCCTTGGCAAAAATGGCTTTAATCTCAATAGCTGGCGGAAAATTAGACCAAATGATATCGTCTGATCATGCAGGCGTGGCATCAATGGTTCCACCTACTAATGGGTTCACCGTTTACACAAGCTCAATACCCTATGTCTGGTCCGGGATTGATCATCAAGCAATTGTGTGGTGTGACCAGTTCCGACAGGTGTTGGCAAGGACATTAGTTGACTTGATTGATATTCGAAGTCCTACTAAAACGAAAAGTTTGGAATCTCGTATCGAGAGTTTCAGAAGACATTTGCTCAGTGGGTTCGAACCACAACTTGATTCTTCCTGGAAAAACAAGTTTCAGGCGATAGACGAGAAAAAGAAGTACGGCATTGACCCTTCCGTTGGTGCTCCTGATACTTTACTAATCTCTCAAGATGTCAATCCTAAGGTCGTACCGTTTGGTAAAAGACTCTATTTGGATGAACTTGGTGTAAACAACCAGGCGGCCACGTACTTTATGCCACTTCCATCAACGATGGACTCCCTCAATGGAACCCATATAAACTTGCTTACGAACAAACCTTTGTTGCATCCGACTATATATACCACAATAGGTTCTGGTGAAGAATTTGACGACTCTGAAATTGAACGCGGTATTTATATGCTCGCGTGTACTTATCCGAAATCTAGTCAGGATTTTTCTGAATCAGTTTTTTCAGTGATCGATTTGAGAAGATATTCCACTAAAAAGCGTGGCAGTCATAGCAAATACAATAACGGGCTGTATGGATTGATGTGCAAAAACATTGGAAACGCAGCCAAAGTATTACCGGCAAACATGCAAAGTTTTGATGAAGACGATTTGCTTTATTATGTTAAGTACAACTCAACGCTTTTATCCGGCTATGATTTCACAGTAATTGTGGACACAAATGAATACCTTACGCCAGGATTTGTGCTTGCAGAGAACAGGGCGATTGACGAATCTACAATTCAAATTGATGACCAGCTCTGGAAGTATTTTCTGTCGTGGAAGAAAATAGAAATCCCGGCCAATTCACCTCTGGAAGTCGACATTTCTTTCAATTCGTTGTGGAGCAGTTTATTATCCTACAAAGTAAAGGTTGGCTCAAATTCAAAAAAGACGCGCAGGGGAAATGATTATTTTACACCGTTCATGAGGCAATATATTGAAGAGCCTTATGAGTCCAAATTTCATTTGAATCTGACGCCGGGAACTGAAATCATTGTTGAATCACACGGTTTAGCCCCATTTTCCCCGTATTCTATCACTTCTAAAGGATACCAAAACCTTCATTTCCAAGTGTGGAATGACGGTACAGATAGTAATGGCAGACCGATGGAAATCTATCTAACTGTGGACTTTATGAGTAGCCTTGGTCAGTTGGTTTTGCATTATAGAACTGCTTTGTGCATTTTGCCAGTATTTGTCGCAGTATGTGCACTTTGGATCCAAGTTGAGGCTTATTCCTCTAGTGGGGTATTCATGTCGTTTGAACAGAGTTTACGGATATTTTCCAAAAATTATCTTTGGTGTGTGATTGTACTCACAGTTATGTTACCAGTGATTGTCTCCAACGGAATTGTTGAGCAGTTTTTCTACTACATTGAGCCTTTGATGGATTCATCTCCTGGGGAAGGTCCTTCTAGTATATTCACTGCCACCAGGAAAAATCAGTTCTTTCTAGGTTTGGAAAAGTCTCATTTGTGTTTTCTGGGTCCATTGTTTCTTGTGATTTCTACTGGGCTCAATTTTGCATTATATTTCGCACTAATGGTTGTTCTCAATGCGATCGTCTGGGTTGTCGAATTTGTCGCTACAATGTTCGGGTTTGTGGGTGGCGTTTCCATTTCCCTCAGGCCTGTGAGGATTATTATGATAGCAATATCATTGACAGGGGTCTTGTTCATCTTGCCGCATCAATTTGTTTTTGTGCTAGGATGTTTCCTAGAAATTGGGGCATGTGTTAAAGCACTTTATAGGGCAAAGAACAGTGATGCCTTTTGCTACGATGAAAAGGATGATGATAGCAACCAAATGATTGAAAAGGATGAAACCTGTAGGAACTTTGTGAACTATTCGACTGCAATATTGATGACGATGTTGTGGATTATTCCTATTAATGCGCCTGTTCTTGCTGTGTGGATCAGGAACTTAGCGGTGTCAAAGTGGTGGACCATGTCATTTGGATCACATCATGATATTTTATCGATTGCTCCTCTGATGGTACTAGTTGAGAAAATCGCCACTGGGCAAATGCTACCTCGAGTGAAAAATCGGAGGAGTTCTCAGCTGTTTTTCACCAGAATAATGCTGTGTTATATTGCATTCTACTGTCTGGTTTTTGGAATCCAGCGTGCATACTGGCTTCATAATCTTATCAATTATTTTGCTGCTTGGCTTGTTGTTATTTATTTGGAACACGATCTAGACGACGGGCATAGTCCTAATGATAATTAATGTTGTATAATTTTTAATTTTTAATTTGTAATATATTCCTTGTTCCCTATTCCTATATGCATATGCATAACACATGCCTACCGGTGGCTATGCACATACTAGCTAGCATGTGCAGATGCAGATCACTACTATTCGCTTTTCTCTAAACTCTTATCAAAACTAGTTTGTCTATTTACAGACATTAGAATGTCATGATAATCAGCATCACTGTTATCTCTTCGAATAAATGTGCGTTCGACAGGGGTGTTAAGGTTTTCCCGAGAATACGAGTTTGTAAGAGACTTCATTGTTGGAGACACTGGGGGGACGTATGTGGACGAAGACGAGTTTCTAGTACTCACAGACGAAAAATTGAAGCTGATAGGAGCAGAATCTTCAGTTGATTTAAATTTAGCCCAAATAGATGACAACGGAAGAAAAACCGTGACAAAAAGTATAGTCAGAGTGGAAAGCTGCTGTGGGGATCTCTTCAGGCAGAAATCAACAAGAGTGATCATCCCTGGAACGATCATTGTTTGTGCTGACATGATGAATACAATTTGGAATGGTCCAAATTGTCGAAGGCCCATGTGACGTCTTCTTTTCAGTGTAATCAGAAGCTTGATGAAAGATAGAAATGAGAACAGGACAACTGAAAAGGCGAATAATGCTCGAGGAACTGCAATTAGCCATCGGTTACGGATCAGGAACGTGTTGTCAGGATTGCTTACTGAAATACAGTTTAAAGCAATGTAGATAAACCAAAAGATAAGATTGGGAATAACAGCAATGACCAGCATTAACCACGGAATACATTTTCCCAGTAACCTGAAGTCATCACGATACATTGTCCAACATTGGAAAAAGAGAGAGAGCTCAACAGTAATAACCAATAGGAGTTGAAAAATTGAACTACCGTTGGAAATATTAAGATCCAGTTGTGTGGTATTTGACGACAATCCTGTCAGCAGGTTTGGCACTGAGACAAAATTCCCAAAGGAGTAAGCAATATAGAATGCAGTTTCAATTATAAGGAAGAAAAGAGAAGTCTGATTGAGTATAAACACCGGTTGTTTCCAGTTTCGGGTCAGCAGAAAAGAAATTATGAAGATTGTGACAGCAGTTCCAATCTTTACACCAAATATGATTCCCGTTGAAATATACTCCTCTCGGATATATTCCAGGTCTCCAAGTGTGAAGTTTGTCTTTCCATCCGCTGTCGTTAACGTGAACGTTTGATTAAGCAGTGACGAGCTCATTGAAATTACTGTTGCTCTCGCATAGGCTTTCTTTGTTTTTATTATTATTTTTTTGACCTTATCGGCTTTCAGCTTAACAAGCCAGTTTAAATACTACCTGAGCCTTCAACGGCCTCATTTGGTCTATTTCAATTTAATTGGCTTTCACTCGGGCCACATTTCAATAGACCATTGTTTAACCCTTTTCTGGAAAGTGTGGACGTTGATCATAAAACGGTCATCAGGCGCGTTCGTACGCGTCATTAGGCAGTTGTTTTTTGTCAATCCGGCAGAATAATTGGAGATCAGGAATGACGTTTTTTGAGCCAATCATCGACAGTACCGCTATGATGAGGCCCGCCCTTATCCTTGTGGTTAGTCCTATTGGGGTCAGGAATGTGTATGATGTATTATTGTTCATTGGACGGTCCGGCTGGTGTGGTACCGTACTATTCAATATACGTGCAGCCCCACGGATCAATATGTGAATGAGACAAATATGCAATTGGGGGGAATGTGCTATGGAGGGTTAATTCTAGTGTTTCTTAGAACTGGAAAGCTCAACTAGAGCAGGCGAATATGTACAGCCGTCATCCAGCACGATATACCCCACAGATATTCATAACTACCGTAGCTAATATCATGCATGCCACCTACATATGCATATACTCTTCTATGCATAGCTAGTAGCAGCATTGTTACATGTTTCTGCATATACTTTACATTTACACTATTTCCGACTTATAATTTTGCGTACCAACTTAATTCGTTAAAAATCAAGGTCAAGGAAGTTAAGGTCCACTTGCTCCACAGCCGGCTGCTCCAACAACTGTCGCAGCACCTACAACATCATATCCGGCAAACCCTCCTCCACTACTGGTAGCGCAGGATCCAAAAAATCCAGCGC
>JAJLUR010000331.1:0-10485 GCA_030674225.1 Blastobotrys terrestris
TTTTTTTTTTTTTTTTTTTTTTTTTTTTTTTTTTTTAGTATTTTCTTTTATTATTGTTATTATTATTATTGTGATAATTTTCCTCCCCGAAGTCTCGCACATTTTACCTATATACAAAAGACTCGGACCAACCTGCTCACTCTCATCCTAGTACCTATGGGGCCAGATCATGATTGGAGGGAAGAAATATGGAACCAGAAAGTATCATCATTTGACTTGTTCCAACTGTCGGCGGCGAAAGGTAAGAAGTGAGTGTGTTGGTGTGCATACGTGAACTGACGGATTTCTAGACTAAATGCGACGGAAATGAGCCCGTGTGCAACACGTGTAAGAGTTTTGGTGACAAAAATTGCGTCTATGACAAACCGTCGTCCATAGCCTATGTGCGACATCTAGAAAAGCAGGTCAAAACCCTGTCCCAGCTCGTTTCAACTGCGCCCGGTCCATCCTCCTCAAAAGAATCCGGAAAGGCCGAAGACGCTGACGGGCTCAAAACCCCTGGCGAATTTGGCGTCACCATCGACGACTTGAACGTAATGCGGTCTGCAGCAGGCCTCTCCGTATATACTAACCCCGAAAGCAAGAAGGCCCATCTGGTCGCATCCACACGGCTCTGTCTCAAAGTCGAAGAATATGCGCTCCATTGTGCCCTTGCTCGCATTCCACAGTTGTCCCACTTGGAGTTTGACCAGGCCTCTAATCTGATGGCTTATTACTGGGCGTATATCCACCCGTTGCTCCCACACGTCTATCGACCCCAATTCGTCAGGCACATGCTGGATTCCGAGTTCCATCGTGATCAGGACAACCGACAGAGCACTACCTGCTATTCGCGGGCCCTGTTGGTCATGATCATGGCCAACAGCGCCAGGGCCGTGCATGGGGCAGATTCCGCCATCTACCGCGACCTGGACGAATGTGGATACCGTCTCCTGGCCCAGGACCTCAAATTGTCGCCTGTCAACTGTGTGACAACGTTCAACGCATGTATAGAGCTGGTCATCCGGAGCATAGAAACGGACAACGCCACAATTGCATGGAATTACTCCGGATTGGCCTTCCGCATCGCCCGCGACATCGGGGCCTTTGACGACGACGACGACGGACTCACGAAAAATACTAACCTCGACCTGACGATAGAAGAACGCGAACCAAAAATCCTAATGCGTAATTCAGTACATATCATTGACTTTTTGATCAGCCTCTATTTAGACCGGCCCTCCACCTACCGCCACAACACTTCCTCCTCTCATCCTTCCACCTTCTTGGACGACTCCTTCGACCTGGTTCCGTGGACCCCGCCTGGCGACAGTGCCCTCTCATCCGAACTCTACAACCATCCGACGTATCTGATAGAAGTTTTCAAATGGAAGTCGCAGCTCGCCACCATCCTAGCTAGAATCACCCACAACAACATCAACCCGCAATCCGCCTCCATAATCATCAAGGACCTCAACAACCTGTGGTTTGCTGTGCCCCCGACCTTCAAGATGCAGTCCAAGGCATTCACACCTCTCCCCCACGTTGTATCTCTAAACCTGACCTTCCACCTCTGCTTCCTTCTGCTGTTGGTGCCACGACAATTGTTGTTGGAGGAGCACTTTATCGCCATGGCAATGGACACCATCGACGGTGTCAAGGGCTGCATCGAGCTCCACATGACCTTTTTCGACAAGGACTTTAGATCCTTTATTGTCACGTACGCTATCTATCTCTACTACCAATTGCTGCAAAACCTGTCCCAGGTGGATGCCACGCGGGACAAGACTGTGCCTCATATTGAATTGGTCATGAAGCTATTCAAGGAGGCACTGTTTTCGTCTCCGGGCGGCAACTCGGCCCTGGCTTTTGTCAAGGACCACCAGCACCAGTCCATAGATTACGAGCCCCTGATGCCCTCGACCTCCGGCCACATTGACTTTGCTCAGCAGCAGGAGCAGCAAACACATAACCCGCCGCCGCTCAATGAGGCCTATTGGCCCCAGCAGCAGCCGCCCTCAGACCAATGGCATGATCCGTATTTACTATAATAATGTAATGATGTCTAACACCTTTTTTAATTGTGCCTTTTCGGAGAAAAACGAAGCCGCCGGAGGCACACTATGTCCCCGCGGGCGGCCTTCTTTTCTAGAAAAGAAGCAAAAGCACTAGTGGGGCCTCGCAGAGCTACCTTTTTTGCTTCTTTTCGGAGAAAAAAGAAGCCGCCGGAGGCTACACATGCGGGCGGCCTTCTTTTCTATAAAAGAAGCAAAAGCACTAGTGGGAATTCGCAGAGCTAACCTTGCTTCTTCTCGGAGAAAAAAGAACCCGCCGGACGGACGGCCGGAGGCACATTGCCCTGTGGGCGGTTTTCTTTCTAGAAAAAAATCAAAAGCATTGAGAACTAACAGAGCTACGTTTTTCGTTTCTTTACCGAGAAAGAAAGGAACCGCTGGAGACAATTGCCCTGCGATCAGCCTTCGGGGCTCAAAGAAGAACCGTGAAGGAGAGCTGCGGAAATTCATGTTCGGACTGCCGACAACGGGAGGCCGAAGGAAAATTGTTTGTGCGTAATCCAGGTGGATTTGATTGGTTGGTGGAGGTCCCAACTGAAAAGTCTAGTGGATTTTCATACACACACGGACAGTTGAAGATACAGAAATATCAACCATAATGAGTGAGGAGACCAAGACCGAAGCTCAAGTGAGATATCCCACGTTCAACTACAGAGATCAGGGCAAGTTCCACCCCCGAGACACTCTTGCGGTGACGTCCAAGGCCGCAGTTCTGTCCACCGGGGCTGGTATATTTGCAGCAGCCATCAAGGCCAGTTTGGGACCATCCCGTACATCTCTAGGATCTATTTTGACACATTCACGATACGTGTGGCTTTATGGTAAGGATGAATTGGTTTGGGTTTGTTCGATGCTAACATGGCTTTAGCTTCCGTGGGCACTGCTTTCACATTGGTCGAATCCGTTTCAGCGAACTTGCGAGAAAAGGAGTCTGGCTGGAACAAATTCTGGGGAGGTGCTGCTGCTGGTGGTATTATGGGTTCTACATGTAAGTGCGGTTTAACTTTTTATTTTTTTTTTTTTTTAAAAAAAAAACTTAGTAGCATTTGTTTTGATGCTAATATCTCTATATATAGTCCGAACCTTGCCTAAGGTCTTTGGAGGTGCCATTGCCGTTGGTACCGCGTTGGGATTGGCTGACTGGACTGGCGGATTCCACTCATACGACCGTGCTGCTGCTCAAGAAAACAGTCGGGGGGATATTGTCGAAGTTGAGAAGGGCAACAAACAGGGCTTCTTCGAAGTCGTACACAGACGTCCACTATCACAGACCATGGAAGAACTTGGAGATCTTGCAAAGCCTTTCGATAGATAAATTATACATGTACATGTAACGCATTCAATCTATTTCTAATGATTAGCTACGACTACTCTTGTATCCGTCTACCGACGGTAGCCGTCGGGGGAGCTCCCAACTCCGACTAGCCTTTCCTTTAAATTACCAGATCTCCCGCGTATCTAAACAGGCGAACTGGGTTCTAAGAATTTAAGCAATGACTACGAGGTAATTTGAAGCAACACTTCATTTCTTCCGTGCTAATGGTCTTTTTAGATATCGCGTTGAATGTATGGTCTAATTTATCGGGATCGAGTAAACAGAAAACACTAACTTTGAGTTTGTAGATGCGTTAAAATCGCATCGCAGAGATGGATTCATTGAATGGATCAAAGGTTTATTAGCTGTGAGTATTGGACTGTGCAGAGAGACAAATGGGGAAAACATAGATAAGGTTGCTAATGAATCAAGGGTCCGTTTGTGTTGAACGCTGGATCGGTTAACAATTTTAGAGTTGGCGATGATTCAAAAAGCACGGCCGATGCTAGGAGACGCTATGCGGAGATCTTTTTCGATGTTGAACAGCTCATTGATGCCCAATGTGAGTACTTTATTTATTTATTTATTTTTTGTGGTGTGAATTCGTGTTACTAAGTTGTGTTTACTATTATAGTATATCTACAGAGCAGGGGCCAACCCGAGGTGGGTAGACTACGACAATTAGTTCCCGATGTGGGAATTTTCTTCACAAAACTGCCATTGGAACGTGCGTTCTACGCCCAAGACGATAAGCGGTCCATTTCTCGTCGTAGAATGGTTTCACCCAGTTTCAACGATATCAGACTCATCCTCAACACAGCGCAGGTAATGGTGCTCGGTGGGGGAAGAGAATCGGTTGACTTGGTCACGTTTGATGGGGATGTGACTCTTTATGACGATGGCAAGAGTCTGACCGCTGACAACCCTGTGATCCACAAGATCATTGACCTTTTGAAACGTGACATCTATGTAGGAATCGTCACGGCAGCCGGCTATTCAGAAAGAACAGGGAACAAATACATTGAGCGCTTGGGCGGTCTACTCAATGCAATCACGGAGTCTACCATATTGAGCCAACAGCAGAAAAACAATCTATTAGTGATGGGTGGGGAAGCAAACTACCTGTTTAGACTCGATGGTACCACCGGCAGCCTCAATTGGATCGATTCAGAAGAATGGATGCTACCTGAAGTCAAGTCCTGGGACGAAACTGATAAGACCAAAGTGTTAGATTTGGCCGAGATGGTCCTGTCGAGTCTTAAAAACAAAATGAACCTTCCGGCGCAGATCATCCGTAAACAGCACGGGGTCGGACTTGTTCCCCTGGATGGCAAAAAAATGTGCAGAGAAGAGCTAGAAGAGGTCGTGTTGAACGTGCAGAACCGTTTGGTAAGCTCGGAATCTGCCAGGAGAATCGAGTTTTGTGCTTTCAACGGTGGTAGCGATGTCTGGGTCGATCTGGGGGATAAGCGCTTAGGTGTGTTATCGCTTCAAAAGTTTCTCGGCGGAATTGCTGGAGAACGAACTCTCCACGTTGGTGACCAATTTGCTTCAATCGGTGCCAATGATTTTAAAGCCAGATTAGCCGGTTGTACTGTATGGGTAGCCAATCCAGCCGAGACGGTCGACATTGTCGCCGAGTTGGTTGAGTACTTGGATGAAAGCGAGATTTATCAAGATTAGAAAGAGAGATAAGTAGATATTCAATCGATTACATCCCTAGCTCCCCAGCCGCCGCCATGGCATCAGCTTCCAGTTCATCAACGTTATCGTCCATAGCGATAGTAGTTTTCAATTCATTGTCGTTATTATTATTATTATCGCCATATTCATCATCGTCATCATTATCATCACTATCCAGAAGTCCTTGTAACATTTTGGCCTTTTCTTCTGTCTTTTTCTTAGCCAGCTCGCTTTCCTGAGGTCCAGTACCACCACCACCACCACCACCACCCCCCATTAATTCTTCCATTTCATTTTCATCAGGGATACCGTCAGCCTCATTTGGAGTCAGGGAACTACTAGGTTTATCATATATATCGTCGTCTTCATCGGGGTCGCCAAGACGCGGAATGGTTCGTATTCTTTTTGCGTCCCGGCCTATAGGCACATCGGCCTCATCTTCGTCTTCGTCACCCATATACATCCCACCCATGAACAATTCATTTTCTTCATCATCAAATCCATTGTTATTATTGTTATTGCTATTGTGATTGTTATCATCGCGATTTCCGTCTGTTTCCCCGTCGTCATGACTATTGTGAACTTGGGTGTTGGACCCATTCACGTCAGCGGCCAAACTATCAATCGTTCCCGCGGTGCCTGCAAAGTCATAGCCATATTTCTCCTCTTCAATCCATCTCCTTCTGTGGGCTTTTAGAGAGCTTTGCTTACCGGCCTTTCTCGCAAGCTCTATAAAGTCTTCAAACTTTGCTTTTGGAAACAACGTGTGAGCCCACATTTGATAAGAATACAGGATCCGTCTCAAGTCGCCCTTTTCGTGCCCTTTCCCTTTTAGTTTTATCTTGGGAATTACCTTGGATTTGAGCTGAGGAATGCCCTTTTCAGATAGCAGTCGTTCCGAGTCTAATTTGGCAGTCACGCGTCGTTTCTTAACCACAACTTCAGAATCGTCTACACCAAGAGCAGGTGTGTCCTCGGTGGCTTCCGGCTGGTTATTTTCCTGTCTATCGTCGTCTATTTCGTATGAATCAAGGAATTCTTCCGTCATTATCTCTCTACTTTTGAACGCGTCTGAAGTTGTTGTTCCAGAAACCGTTAGTACTAATTAGCACGCGTTTATTAGACACACCAAAAAAAAAAAAAAAAAGCCAACGCCGCACAGATGCGAAAAACGATATGCAGAGGAGGAGAGACTCAGTTGATCTATATAAATACTCGGAACTTGCAACTATAACTTAATCTCACTGCCAACACCATGGCAGATGCCACTAAAAATACAACTCCAGAAAAAATTATCAGACCGCTGAACCCGTGGGTGCTCTGTGCTGAATTCGGGATCAATGCTGATGCAATAGAAGAGCCAGACAAACTACCGGGGATCCCTATTATATAGAGTAATGATAGACGAGACTCATTGTCTTTAATGCCAAAAAGCTGCCCCAAAACTGGAGGGTAGGCTGCAGTACACGAGCCAGACGCTGCCCCCCAGATTATGGCAAATGCCAACAGTAACCCCTCACTATGTCCGGGGAGCCACAATACCAATGGGAAAAATCCGATAAAAAACATCGACGGTATGAGAACATTCAATCTACCGAACATATCGGCTAACTGCAGCGGGAGTAAACGACCAATTATCGTACATGCATTGAGAATTGTTAATATATTATCCGCAATAACTGGCCGCACTCCAAGGCGATGCGCATAAGTAGAAATGTAAAAGAGAGGCGGAAACAGGCCAAACATGGCCAGGCCATACGAACATGCTATAGTGACGTACCGCAAGTCTTTCAACACAGACCACCTTGGCCAGACAGATTTCTTTTCAGTTCTCTCTAATCTAGGAACGATTGCCCAAACACTAATGGATAGCATAGGTATAAAAATGAACCCAATTATTCGATTAGTCCAAGGAAGACCCACAGTTTTCGTCAAGTTTTGCAGAACAAACGGCCAAACCACGCTGCCGACAGAACCACCACATGCCACGAGTCCAAACGCCAATGAACGACGCTGCTTGAACCACTCAGAGGGCACAGACATTGCAGTGAAAAAGGAAATGCCAGATCCCATTCCGAACAGGACTCCTTGAGTCAAGAATAGATGCCAAACTTTGCTACTTATGGACATCATCATAAATGCGAACAGCATGATCGCAGACCCGAGCATAAGCGTGCACCGGGTTCCAATGATATCCCTGATACGAGGCACAGGTACCGAAGTTAGATAAACCATGGTGACGTTCAACGCTCCAATCAGGCTCAGAATACTAGG
The DNA here is from genome assembly GCA_030674225.1 of Blastobotrys terrestris. Taxonomy (NCBI): domain Eukaryota; kingdom Fungi; phylum Ascomycota; class Dipodascomycetes; order Dipodascales; family Trichomonascaceae; genus Blastobotrys; species Blastobotrys terrestris. The sequence continues at coordinate 7,327 of JAJLUR010000331.1, forward strand.
CTTCGTCTCAGGAAACCGTTGTTCATAGAGTAACTGGTAAATCCCAAAAGTATTCACGAGTCCAAACGTCGTAAACATTATTAAAAACCCACCACCAACAACGAACCAACCCCGTCCACCTTCAGGAAAACTCTCTTTGTCCGTTTCTCCTCCGAGTCGCTTATTCCCGCCTTCTGTGTCTTCAGTGTCTGAGCAAACTTCGACCATCAAATCATGGTGACACGTATCTTCTTTTAGTTTCCCCCTTTCCACCATGCTCAGTAGTAATCACACAAAATCATCTACCGGCAAAAGGGAGCGTTTTCATAGTCGCATCCAGATTTAGTCATAATCCCTCCATTTTGCAAATGTTTCCTGGAGATCTGCATGCGCGGGCAATTCCGATATATCCGCACACGAACGAACGGTGGGGTGAAAGCATCGGAAACGTACCGTCGCGTAACGGAGAGTTCTTATAAAGGTTGTTTTTTTTTACAATGGACCGATTGTATTTTTGCCTCCAGAGAGCGGTATACATTTCGTTAACGGTCTTCTCTTTTGGCTATTGGCCGGTCAAAAGAAGTTGAAACCGGCCAGGTGTGACTGGTGGTAGCCGTTGCTCTTTTATTCCTTCCACTCGAATAACTATGCAATGAGCATACAGTAGATGAGTGAGGCCGGAATACGTTGAGTTTTGCCGTCATACCTGTATCACACATAATATCTCAGTTGATAGGGAATGTTTCTATACTGTGCATAGAATTGAAATAGGTTAAGGTGAGGGGTATGAAATTAAACTCATTCATCATTACTCAATGGAAAAAAAAAAAAAAAAAAAAGCATACATTGTGTAATGCTTTGAACGATTATGCGATGCGTGCGTTATTAGTTAGACCAAACCGGTTTTTTTGTTCCAACCGCAAACGTAGTTACTCCTCCATGGTCAAATGGGTGTCCAATTGGTGTTCATCATCATCATCATCATCATCATCATCATCATTATTATTATTTTATTGTATTTAATTTTTTATTTATTTATTTATTAATGACAACAAAGCCTCTCAGAAAGGGAATGAGAGACATGAATCACAGACCCCACACTTTTGGAACGGCCCATTTAATAACCGACCACTCACAACTACCAAGTCACCGGTCTTGCTGCTGTGATTTATACCGGCAGAATGGCACCATCGGCTGAGCTAAGTAGATTTATTAAATTAGACGGACGGTGATCGACGCACCTTTTTGCTTCAGCTTTTATAAGTACCCCAGTCTACTCAGCGCTATTCTAGAATAGTAATTGAAGCACTCCGAGTGGCGGACTGAAATAATAACGATTAAGAGAGCATTACCAAGCAACACATAATCTATTAAAAAAAAGAATACACCAGAAATACAACAGTTTCAGACCTAACTAGAGGTCGTATAAACGATCTGTCTCCACGTTTCGGTCAACACACTGAAGTCATGTCTGCACGTGAGGGACGTTGCACTCATTGAGCAAATCACGCGCAAGTCGTTGCCCCGTGCACTGTTAGATAGGAACTGGTGCATCAGCTAATCCGGAAGGGTCCCTATTCTAACAGATAGTAATTAAAGCAGAAAGATGGGAGAGAACTGTAATGGCAAGCATCTATGATGTTCCCATTTCCTGGGATCAAGTATGCATAACATTTCCCGGATCGTTAGAAATGGTGCGTTCCAAGCTAAAATATATAATGTCAAAATCAATGATATAGAATTTTCTACTCGCTTATCACGTTGCTATACGCTATTTGTGATACGGTCTTTATATCAGTCTTCTCTTAAGCAGTCGGGAACCCCCCCGCAAAAAAACAAAAAAAAAAGAAGTTATGTAATCAACTGACTTTGTTCCGATAATGTACGCTCCCAAGTTCCCAACCCTTATCAGAGAACTCATTTCTTTCATTGATCCGTACTACGGCGACTTTACTCTTTTTTTTTTAAAAAAAAAAAAAACCTAAGAAAATATTAAGGCTCTGTGGTGCTCTATTCATTCTATCATAGCATATATATCGGTATCTGCGTATATTCATGATAGAAAAAGGCCCTTACAAAGATGTTTGAATTTGTGTTTAGAGGACTTAGGTGAGTGCGCACATAGGGAGATGGTTATACAATCGTACATCAGGGAACCAGTATAATATTAACAGCTTTTCTAGCTCTATAGCATCTTTTGCTTTCCCTGTCTTTGCTTCCTACAAAGCATTGCAACAGGAGGACATCACTCTCATCAAACCATGGTTAATGTATTGGATCGTGATCGCGATTCAATTGACAGCGGAAACTTATTTTGGGATACTTCTGCAGGCTCTGCCTTTTTACCATTTTATGCGGTTTTGCTTCATGCTCTGGCTGGTTTTGCCCCAATTTCAGGGTGCTTCGTACATCTACGTGCAGCAAGTGGAGCCGTGGTTGCAAAAGCATGAAAATGACATTGACAAGTTTATTGTTCATGTCCACAACAATGTCAAGGCTATGGGTCTGCAATATCTCTCCAGATTGAGTCATTTGGTTAAGGAGTACACTTCCAGTACGTTATTCGGAACGGAGTATAGGCCCTACGAGGCTAACAAGGTGGACACTGCGGCCGCCGACGAACCTCATGGCGACGAGACAAACGATTCTTCAGCGTCGGGTGTTTCCAGTGCGGTGGCCTTGTCCTATGCCGACATGCTGTTCAGCAGATTTAGATATCCACCAAGTAGCAGCACCGCCACACATACCGCCACCGCCACCTCTAACACCGCCACAACCACCACGAAATACATCACAAGCTTGGTGTCCGGGGTTTTGACGAGTTTTCAATCGACAAGTGCCGGTACCAAGGACGAACGGCTGAACACGATCAATGAACAACGTTCCAAGCTGATGGAGCTGATTGAGAATTTGGACAAGCAGTCCAAAGAGATTGCGCAGGAACCATCGTCGTCTCCGGACACCAAGCACAGCAGCGGCTTAGTAGGGGAGGGAGATGGAACCAAGAGTCCAACTCCTAGTGATTTGGATTTTGACGTTGTTAAGCGGGAGGAGGCAGATAAGAAACCTGAACAAGAGGGCGGTGAAGAAGAAGAAGAACCGAAGAAAAAAAATGGATGGTTTTGGTAGGAGTACCTGCCAATTTTTCTTTTGTTTCTCCTTTTTTTTTTTTTTTTTTTT
>JAJLUR010000332.1:0-10276 GCA_030674225.1 Blastobotrys terrestris
AAAAAAAAAAAAAAAAAAAAAAAAAAAAAAAAAAAAAAAAAAAAAAAAAAAAAAAAAAAAAAAAAAAAAAAAAGGAAACCGTTCCATTCAAATAATCAAAAATTAACGCCCCAATGCAATGTCCCCGAATAATGAACGATTCACCAAAAAGACCACTCGAACGGTATCCAGACGGGCGTGTCTGTCGTGTCGCGAAAAGAAGATAAAGTGTGATGGGGTCCAGGTCTGTCGCAATTGTCAGCAGCTCAACATTGAATGTATATTTGTAAAGAGCCATCGCGGTGGCAGAAGAAACTCGTCAAAGCAAGGCGCCAATTTAGTCTCAACCCCTCCCGCAGCATCAACGTCTATTCAACCCCCTCCTCCTCCTCCTCCTCCTCCAACATCGCTACAAGGTGTTATAAAAGAGGAACCCACGTCTTCTTTATCGCCCGGCGCGTCATCGTCGTCAATCTCTCTTCCCCGACTTTCCGACATCCATCACCATCCTCCCTCGTATCCAAATCCCCCTGATCACGCAGCCACAATTCGCCAGCTGGAACACAAAGTCTCCCTTCTACAGAATCAGCTCGAAAATGTACAGCAGCACACTCAGTCCGCCCATTTCTTCGAAAATTGGCGTGCCACCGATGCCGACCTCAGTGCGCTCGAATTCCCTCCTGAACCCGTTGCAACTCATCTCGTAGACCTCTACTTCAGACACGTCCATCTTAATCACCCCTTCCTATACCCCCGACACACCTTTTTTCGCAACCTCAACCTGGAAAATGACGCAAGTCTTGTCCACGCAATGTTCGCAGTCTCCTGTCGTTATCTAACCTCCGGTGACCGCATCCTGCCCTTCATGAAGGATCCCAACCATTGGTTGGCGAAATGCAGCAAGTTCGTCGACCGGCTCTCTCTCATCTCTCAGATTAAAACTTATCTCCTCTGCGCCGTAGCCCATCTCGTCAACCTCGACATTGTTCAGGCCTCCACGTTTGTCCAGCAGGCAAAAAGCCTGATCCATCTCAATCGCGTCAATTACACCCTGCAAAGGCGGTCTTCCTGTAGCAATTCCCGGTACTCCGAAGAACAGCAACAGCAATCTCTCGATCTAGCTACCCATCATCAATTGATGGCTCGTGAATCCCTCCTTCGGACGATATGGCATGCGTGGATCCTTGAACTTTGGCTGGCTGTCTTTGCCCGAGTGCAAACAAGCCATTACTTCGACTCTGCGTTGGCTATGCCGGTTTCTACAAACCTCTACTCGGACCAACTGCGCAATTGGACCCCCCAGTTTTACTTCTTCGACCAGTTTGAATCCGACCTCTTGTCAACAGAATCCTCACCGCTCTTTTACGACATGGCCTGCTTGATCGGAGCTTGTCAAATCGCAGGAAGCACGGCAAGACACCTGTATGATCGTAGCAAGGAAGCCAACGAAAGCATAGAAGAAGAAGAACGAAACAATCAGGCAGTCAAGCAGTCATTGATCTCAAGGGCAACCAGAATCTGTAATATTACCCCTTCTCCGGATGATTCCCATGTGAACATTTCAGCACTTTGCATCCTTTATCTCTCAAATGTCATGTTAAATGGCCCCATATTGAGCGAGGCCTTTGTGTTTGTATCCAAGATCTCATACTATCATCTGATAGATCCAGAAGGTCTGCCGCCAGATGTGTATTGGTTTCGCTCTCCAGAAGATGCCTATCAAGTTGTTTACAAGCATAATGCACAGTATGCAACAAATTCCCAGCTGCAGGAAGCTTATTCTCACGCTTCCGGCCTTGTCACAAGAATTGGAAACTTACTAACCCCACCAAACAAAATTAATGAAGACCTTGCTCGTTATTGGAAGTCATTACCTCACATGTTTATTAACCTTTTAGAATTTGCGGTTGTTTTTGTCAGCTCCAAAGTGATGGTTGACCATTATGCATCCAAAATGGAAAACTCTCCTTCTTTGGCTGAGAGCAATTATGACCTGTTGACGTTTTTGAATAATTGTGTGATATTTATTGATTCCCATGTATTATTATTTCCCCGGTATAATCAAATTGCATCTAGATTTCATTGGATGATGGATCATGTTAATCAACATTTGGGGAGGTGACTGTATATACAATGGGTTGTAAAAAAAAAAAAAAATAGTATAATCAAACGATGATTCTTTTGTAACGAATAATGCAAGATTTTAGACAATAGGGTAAAAAAAAAAAAAAGGATATGAAAAAAAGCTGTGAAGGTTAAAAATGATGGTCAGTATTTATATAAAATGAGAAAGAAAAATGTATTATGTAATTATGAACACTGAATCTTATAATAATAATATAGAAAAAAAAGTTAAGATGCAATTCTGTGTATCGGCATTTGAACCCTTTTGATATATTCATGCTTTATGCAACGTAATTAATATCTATCAAACTGAAATTCCTAACCTGCAGCATCCTTCGGGCTTTGTTTTGTTTTGCCTCTTTGAAAAAAAAAAAAAAAAAAAAAAAAAAGGAAAAAAAAAGAAATAACCTCCTTTGCTAGCAGACGTTAAAAAAATTCAAAAACCTCTTCAAGTACACTACTACCTAATCTGGTAACCAAACTATTTTTTTTTTTTTCTTTTGCACGCTTTTTTAACTTTGCTGCATCTTTTCAAACTCCCGGAATCTCTCCGATGAATCACATGACTTTCGTCATACGTGGGTTCATTTCTCACTTTTGGAAATATTTTATAACGTATCTTGCGAACCGTCCCATTGTCGGCAGCTCTAACTCTTGTGTTGTTTTACAGTTTTCCAAAACTTTGTCGGGGTTATGGAAACGTGTTTCCAAGTTCTAGGTGGTAGGTACTTTTCTTAAGGATCATCAACCTAAGTTGTCCCATTTTCTGAGTTAACCAGTTTCCGTTTATTTACCTACTATCTGTCTGCCTAAGGTTCACCTAGCTATTTTTTTGTCTCACTCGTCTCACTAATTTTGCCACCCTACCGTTTATTATTATTCTGTTTTATTGGTTCGTTTCAAAGGCAAATGGCATTCCGTAAACGAGCTCTCCTGTGGGTTAGTATGTATCCATCCCGACGAAGTTCAGCCTTACTGTCTCAGTTTCAAAAGCCGGAACTACGGCAAGATAGGGCTTCTCAGTTTCTAAATAATATCTAGCCGTCAACGATCACATCTTGCCGCCAATCCGTTTGACGCTCTCCACATTTTGTTAGAGGAGAAAGTTCAACTTATGCTGGAGATGAATCTGGTCCATATTACTTCGTAGATTTAGTAATAACTGACCAGCACATACCCTTCTAATTCCTTTTTCGTCTCCACAACAAATTCAGGGGGTTTGTCTCGTCTCAGCGATGCGATCATTTTGCGTTCCTTTTTTTGCACTTAGTGGGTCTGCCCACATACAAGTACCGTGTTTCGTCCCACATCTCCGTTCCGGATCTCCATGACAAGCTTCCTGGCGGCGAACATTTGTGCAACACGCGATCTTCACCTTTGCCCCATCTCACTCTTTCGGTGTCGTTTTGGGCGTGTCATCAAATGTGGCGTCATTAGAATTTGTCCGTGTACCCTCAGATGCCTTGGTTTCTACAAAAGAAAAGTGCTGGACTCGCAGAGTTTCCTTTTGTTTTTTGTTTTTTTTTGGAGAGAAAAGAAAAAAGCGCCAGAGGCTACCTGTCATTTTCTCAATTGTCATCCTGGAGGTAGACCACTTTTGGTTAGGATTTTTCAAAGTATACCTTATAGTTTAACAGTATTTTTTTGCAGATATATTTTGCACAAACACTAACAAACTCATTGTTGGCTCGTCTACTCCAGAGAACCTACGTTGTCCATAAGTTAGCCCACACTGTAGTTCCTAATAGAGATGCCAGATGTGACGGATATTGATATACTCTTGCCTACTAGATATTCCGAATGCATCCGTTGTCATCGATAACGTCGGATAAATAATTCTGGTGCGTTACGGTCCTATCAGGAATGAGCTTTTAATAGACTGAGATTGCCATTTAGATTAACCTTGGTACATGTACAAATAAGGTTCCTTGCTCACTGTACCTTAGGGGCTTCCTGGTAATATCCTGGAGATTATTTCATTTCTTTCATTATTGTTGCGAGCAGCCGAAAAGCTTCTGTATCATTTTCAGTGCAAATTTCCCAAGAGATGATGTATCTCCTATTAGCGATAGATGATGTAGTGAAACTGAATGGCATCCACAACCTGGCTAGGTACATATTTCTTGTACCCAGCCCTGAAGAATAGAGTTGTATTTCTGTCTAAAAGAAGAGACCTGGACCGCGCTAGCTCTGAACATGCGATACCGTTGGCTCAGAATACTTTACAAATTTGTGATGTAACAACGAGAATGGCCAGCCACTTTGGCAGTAAGATGAATCATCAAAAATACACGTACAGCTTTGATACTGTTCCTATTAATAACAACACAGGACCGTGATCAGATCAACTTTAATAGAACTCATGATTTGGACGAACACATCTACTTGGTTGATCTTCCTAGAATTCTTAGGTTCTACGAAAAATGGCCGTATATATCACAATTGACTACAATATTAATCGAGTGGGTACTATCAACCTCCTGGCGACCATTGTGTGGTCAAACAACATGGAAGATCACACTGACACCAAGTTTTCAAACACTCATAAAAGAAAAGCAGAAATCAGGAGTGCCGGGAAAACGGGAAAAAAGATGTAAACACATCAAGGCTCATTACAAAGGAACGGGACATATCTAACCAATAACGAACAGGCGTCGTCAGTCGAGTCGGAAGGAACAAAGTAAACTTGAGAAAACCATATGGAAAGCAATACAGCATTGTCTGTGAAAAACCTGCATACTAACCCCTTCACTGGAGTGGCCCCAGATCGGGTGAGAACAAGGGACGGTAGGCTGAAGAACAGATACAATCAATACTGCCGCATGGCTGCAATCAGGGAAGGGGGATATGCAAAGTTAGGCGTGCGTGTGGTGTACGGATCGAGGGTATACAGTATTCCCTACGGAATAAAGATAAAAAATAAAGTTAGACTTCGCCGCACAACATCATTCTCCCATATGTCAGACAGGCACAGCTATATATGTGTGTTTTATAGCATAATTGTATCTGTGGTCAATTACAGTATAGCACCGGTTCACGGGGTACCACAGTATACGTACGCTTGGGCTGTTATATGTGTTGGTGCTTCGATTGCCAATTCAAAACTTTGGGGGAAAGGGATCCTACGACCTTCCTCAATTATTTAGTAGCTAAAACAATATATTATCCCTTACTACAATTAGCTACTCCCCCATACGCGAGAGGAAATTGATAAAAAGAACAAAATGGAAGAAACCAACAACGATCTGCAGGGGTAGGATCTCCAGAATAGGTACAGGTTAGATCAACCACTGCGCGCTCTCGCGCAAACTTTTAAATGATAACATTCTACTAGAGGTGCGATCAGCCGACTCGGTATCGCCTCTATCGAAATATCTGGATGAATATATTTATCAGTATTATATTAATATGCTATACGATCACTCAAACTTGATTACTATTATCTTTTTCGACGTTGCCTTCGGTTGTCTCCTCCACATGAGTCGTTTCAACATCAACAGTCTTTTCGCCCCTACGAATTTCCTCTTGTTCATGCTCCAACCTACTATTACCCACTCTTGTTCTGAATGCCCAAGGTGAGTCTTTCTTGAATAATTCATCAATCTCTTCGAGAGTCTTTTTAGCAGTCTCAGGATAGAAGAAGAAAAAGTGGAAAAACATGACTGTGCAGAACACGCCGAAAATGATGAACGTCTTGTAGCCGATATTATTCATTGCCGGAGGAACGTAATAAGCCAATGCGAAGTTCATTATCCAATTTGCCGCACTAGAAACTGCCATTCCACGTGACCTTAGATAGAGAGGAAAGACTTCACTTGAGACAACCCAGCATACAGGCGCAAGCGTTAATGCTACAAAACATGTTAGTAGTGCTTTATCAAGAGCTTTGAAAAAAGCTTATCTTACCATAAACCTAGGAATTGAGTTAGTATTGGACAAAAATGAGTTAAAAAAAAAAAAAAAGAACAAAAAATTGTCAACTTACCATTGTAAAGAGATAGGAACACACCAGCACAGCACGGGACGGACCGAATTGACCTTCAAGAGTGATATGGATGTTTTCATTGTCTCCAACATGTGGAGTGTATTCCCCGTAAGTTGCCAACAAACCTCCAACTGCGTACACAAACACACCCATTCCAGCCGCACCAGCAAGCAATAGTGGCCGACGGCCAATCTTGTCGATATAGAACATTGCCGGCGTTGTAAATACCACCATGATGATATATTGGACTGAGGAGGCGATCAAATTGACAGATCCACTTAGACCAGCCATCTGGAAAACATAAACGACATAATACATCATAACGTTGCCGCCAGCCAATTGCTGCCACGCTTGGCACATTACACCGACAATGGTTCTTCTCCAGTTTCGTTTGTTTAGGAGGGCGAGATAGGAGCTTCCGCCGTAAGTAGATTCCAACTGGACGATTTCACGTATTTCCAAGACCTCTGCCAATACAAGAGCATCATCTTGATCTCCTTTGGCATGGACGTTTGCGAGGATTTCAGTACATTCCTGCCATCTGTCTTTGCTGGCCAACCATCTAGGAGATTCTGGAAGCATTGGCATCATCAACATAAGAATGACAGCAGGGATCATTTGAAGTCCCCACAAGATTCTGAATGAAGCGGGGCCGTCGACAAATGACAGACCATACCCCAAGTAATACATGATAAGAATACCCCATTCGATAGCTAATTGCTGGATGACAATTACCTTACCACGAATGGCATGTCTGGAAATTTCAGCCAAATATACCGGAACTTGAGACGAAGTAAATCCGACACAGAGACCATTAATGAACCGACCAACTACAAGCATGGCAATGTTTTGTGCCGCGCAACAAAGAATTGAACCGATGATCCATAAGACACAGGAGAATTGGATTGTAGTCTTTCGACCAAGTCGGTCGCAGACGAATCCCGCCAAAATTGACCCGACAAATGAACCACCAGGCATTGCAGCAGTGATACCACCTTGCTGAGAGGAGGAAGGGTTGTTGAAATAATCCGTGTATTGCTTAGTTCCAATGGTGGCTGACATGGAAGAAATGTCGAAACCGAACAACGCACCACCGATAGTGGCCGTCATGGCCACAAAGTAGGTGTTGTAGATTTTAGGAATCTTCATTTTGTGTGGGAATCAGAATGTGGGGAGTGGATATATTTATAATGATCGATGTCGCATCTACTTCCCCCGCATGTGCTTATTATTCCTGAAGGGTGACGATCTTTTGTAACGCTCCCGTTTAAACGGTTAGCGATCGAGCTTACGTGAAAGAAGATCCAGTCTCCGAAATGGACAACAAACTCGCGCTTTCTTGATTAGCAGGTCTCTCATTTTGTAGTTTCATTTTGGTGTTGAAAGAAAGAATTAGAAAAGTCCGTACGGTTCCTATTTCAAACCCTCTCCCTCCTGTATGAGTCAGGAAAAATCGGATAAATAGGGGCATCCTTCCCCCGCCTATTACCCCGCAATACTCCTATTCCCCTTTTGATTCAGACTGGAGAATTGGCAATGATCTGCGTGCATAAATCCTGTAACTGTAATATCTGGCGCATTGGTGGCTTCCACTAGGGGAGAGGAAAGTATGGTAGTAGCGTATGTCTATTTGCCACTATAGTTTAATTCCGTTGAGAATTGATAATCAACAACAGATCATTCCCGGAGATCACCGGCCCGCTCGCTGTGAGCGGGATGGCGGGAAGCTCCCCTCCCCTAGATAATATGGGCAAAGTATCTCTAGGATCGTGCTGCAGCACTTCTGAGACTAGCTACCTATCAAGGGCCCAATCAGTCGTCAAAATCGGCATGCATTTTGCCGAAAACTCCAGACGATCAGATGGTCGATGACGGATACCTGCAAGTTGGTACCACATTGTCTCGCATGATCAGTGCATGCATATGTTTTGGTTGGTAAGTAGATTGCGGGCAGGGAGAAGGACGCCAGTGATTCAATAGCAAAAGACTGCTTTTTGCGAACAAAGAGGGGATTACGCTTCAGTTTCTGTGACTTGACGGTTTTTGTGGTTGATGCCTATGCGCATACGCGTAACGTATGCTTTGTGGCCACTAATGAAATTAGGTATTTTTTATTTCACTTCATATATATGGCGTTACGATTCACTTGTACGACAAAGTATATGCGTACGCATAGTATGCTAGAGGTCGACATTGCGTATGGCACAGCTGATGCAAATGGACCGCCTTTATTATATGCACATGCGTAGCACAATTGTTCAATTCAGAGCAAATACTCCAGGATTTGAACCACCCCACCATTATATTAATTCGAATTCAATTTAACTTGTTTTGCAAGTTGTGGAGTTTGCCGACAATCTGATTACAGTCCAATCTTCAATAGAAGCTCTCAACGTTCGTCTTCAAGCAGTGCATTTACCAATCAGCATCACGGCCACTTTTATATCTCGCAAACTGTTGTTGCTTGATCCCCTCAGATATCCTGCTGATCTACATCACATTAGATCTCCTGAATTTTTTCAACTTCGTTTAGTGTACCTTTTCGAATCATATTTCAGAATGCAAAGTGTACCAATTGATCGCTTGACGATACTAAGTTACGCGTAGATGACTTTGAAGCGAGATAAAAATTTACCGAGATTGAACCAACTCATATTGTATGAGCTTCCTCTAGGCATACAAATCTGGATGATCAATACCTTCTGTTTTCCAAACTTGTCTTTCTTGATTAATTCACATCTGTTATATACATGATGTTATTAGTCTATTTGATGTTGTGCAAGGTGGTTGGAAATGTTTGCATGTTTTTCTTTCGTTACCACAGGCTCCTGCAGATTAGAAGACTCACCGTCTAGATATATGTGGTCAGCAATGCTGATTCGCACCGTAGAAGGAATCTCTGCGGTATGTACATATACATATATGCATATGCATAACGGCTTGATATTCTCAACTGCTCAATTTTTGAACTTATCAAGGGCACCAATCCGGGTTTAGGACTTAAAGGAGGAAAAGGGTTAACAGCTGTGCAAACATGAAATGAAAACCAAACTTACCAAAACTAAAGACAGTCCGGGAGCCGGAGGGCTGACCCAAAATGGGAACAGACAACAGAAACCAACTCGAGTGGGAGAAAGGTTATATTATTTTTAATTAGCTAGCGCAAAGATTAATTAGTAACGGTAACAGAAATCTGGTTTTTAAAACGCAACCAACGTGCTATCGCTAGTGCTAGTGGCCTGGTGAACTTATGCATACTCAAAGATCGATATCTAGAAGGCATTAGCATCTCTATCAAGGCCAGGGGATTGGCCAGAGATCTATATATATATACGTGTATGTATACGTATATAGACGTCGCGATCGACGTCGACGTTCACCTATTTGGGATTGAAAAAGATCGATACAATTGTTATCCCTATAAAACCGAGCTAGCTCCTTGACCGCTATGCATATAAGGTCTTCACAGTAATTTATTTGCGTAAATAGGTATATATTTAGTAGAAACGTGTATGCATACGAATATGTAGTTAATAAATTAAATGAATTCGAAGTGCACTAGTATAGTACTAGTACGTATATATACGTACGCGTATATAAAAAAAAATATTAATATTATATATATATGCATATATATTAACGTCGCGCGCGATATATATCGATATCGATCGATATCGATATCGCATGGTACAAAGAATTCAGCTTCGTGTTAGGGCCGGGGTTATGGCCAGAGCTGAGAGGACTTGATGAGGAAAGTTACTGGAGACCGCTATGGATCACGATGAAGAAACTCAGACGCATTGCCAATGATGTCATAGACGTATTTCATAAGTTCTTTACCAGGAATCTGCCTGTTTATGGAAGATACACCAGTTTTGTGAACTATGGGAACATCATTTACAAATCTACCAAATGTTCCCTGTGTAAAAGGGAAGTCGATACTTTGGAGCATTTATATCTTCAGTGCCATGTCAGTCGGAGGATATGGGACTATTTCATGCCGTCAAATGAAGCTCCTAGGAGTCTCATTGCCATTTTGTCCCTGGCCCAGATAGAAGGTGGGCAGAATCTGTTCCTATTACAAGCTGGAAGAACAATTTACACAATCTACAAAGTTTCATGGGCGTTTCGCCACTTCGTAGATGGTTCGCCTTTAGATCATCTAGGGAAGCTTTACAAATTTTGTGA
>JAJLUR010000333.1:0-10253 GCA_030674225.1 Blastobotrys terrestris
TTAGCATGTTTTAATTCAAAATATTTATGATTTATTACAGGTATTAGCTATCAGAAAATACCAATAGAGCGGTAGGCTGGAAAATTTTGGGCCGGGGCATCAATATGCACGCGCCGCGGATTGGGAGGAATTTTGACTTCCTATTTAGGTAATGTCAGCTCGCTGTCCCAGAGGTCAGGTTCCGTGGACTGTTCCTATACATATCGACCAGCCGCAAATGAGGTTTTGTATGCATAGTAGCTATATAGGAATGCATGTTTCATACACTAAACCCCAAAAATGCCCACCTCGTTCCGTCACCATCAAGACTACGGACAGCGCTTCGAATACTCCAAAGAATGTATAAAATTTATTTTTCAATGGCTAGAGCACGACCACAACTTTTTAAAATACTATCTATGTGCCCAAGGCGTGTATGGTGCAAAATCTGTGATGGCCCGAAGGCTGTCACGCCTGCTGCGTACAAGGTTGAAAGTCGATCGAAGTCCAGTACAGATTTTATCCAAGCTTCAAAATAATTTGCGGGTTTATTATAGGACTCGAAAGAGACAAAAAAGATCAGAATATATATCGGAAAATCAACTCTACTGTTATAGGCGATTCCGTAAACTCTTGAAGGTTAACAAAGTTCCTACCCTCTACTTTCTCGGGAATGCTCCTTTAGAATTTGATCTCTCACGCATCGAGGACCAATGGAGCAGTTGTACTGCAGAAGAACGTTGGTCTATTATTTCAGCTTTGATTAGCGTCATTAGCCCCTAGTGTAGATATAATGTATGCGTAGTCGGGCGAATGCTTTTTCTTTCAACTACACGTTTGGTTCTATATATGCAGCTGTAAATATTGGAGTTTATTTTAAAAAAGTACTAGTTTAAATTCGAATTCTATGCATTTAAATACTCAGTCTTGCGCGGTTTTAAAAAAGAAACATGCATATATTTCTTTAAATCTCCCATATTTAGATGCACACCAGTGTGCATATCAATAGTATGGACAGCTCTACACTGTCCTAACAAAGGTATACAAGGTGTACACATAGTTATGGTCCGTCCAGAAAAACCAAGAAATCGCTATTCTTTGGAGGAACTGGAGTGTATGTTCCAATGGCTTGAAGACAGCAACAACCTCGTTGACTTTTATATCTGTGGCGGTGGTGTCTCCGGCTCAAAGGCTTCAATGGCAGCTGGACTTTCACAATACCTGAGAATGAAACTTGGCATCCAACGGAACCCTCATTATCTAGTCCAACGCCTCCAGCAAATGCTACAAGCCTATAAAAAGAGAACGAAACGTCCAACAAAGGAGCAACGGTTTACTTACCAAAGATTTGAGAGAACCTTTCAACTCTGCGGCATATTCCCTCACCAGATACGGGACATCGAATTTGATTCCCAGCTCGACCACGAGTGGTTTTCGTACAAGGCAAAGGCTCGCTGTAGAATTATGACTTCTCTAGCGTATATAATTAGATCTGGTGTATAGATGCCTTTAATATACTCATGTCTACGCAAATAGAATTGAAGACAGAGATTTTAGCATTCTTTCAAAGGAATTATATATATACTTGTTTATTTATGCATATATGTATATGCTTAAATGGTGGAAATAAAGTCACACCATCCATCTCTCCTCCTCTCATAAAGGCATCAGTGGGAAATGATCAGTAATATTCATACATTACATCGGCGGGTCGGCCGTATGCTATATCCCGACCCACGGTCCATTTTCTACCTTTTCGGCGCCCGGGATACCGATCTATGCCGATAACCGCATAACTGCGCGAACGTTGGGTTGGGAGCACACTGGCCCAATCATGATGATTTGTCGAGCATAACTAAAGCTTTCCACGCTTTTTTCATAGACCTTCAATCCGTCAAAATAATGTTCAGATCCGTTGCTGCCAGAACCTTTAGACCAGCTGTCTTCCGTCGAGGATACGCCGATGCTGCCGGTGCTGCTGACAAGATTAAGCTCTCGTTGGCCCTTCCAAGAGCTGTAAGTCTAGTGTTGTGTTTGGAAATTTCGACCTTAGTACTAATGATATTTTTTTTTTAAAAAAACTAGACTCTTTATCAAAACACTGAAGCGTAAGATTATACGATGGAAATGCTCCGTATTTGCGACAGTTTGACTAATACTTCGTGTAGCACTCAAGTCAATATTCCAACCACTGCTGGTGACCTCGGTATTTTAGCTGACCACGTTCCAACAATCCAACAGTTAAGACCAGGCTTAGTGGAAGTCATTGAAGGTTCCAACGCTCCAAAGCAATTTTTTGTTTCTGGTGGTTTCGCTACCGTTAACGAAGGCTCAACCTTGGCCATTAATGCTGTTGAAGCTTACCCAGTTGAAGACTTCTCTCCTGAAGTAAGTATGATCGATTTAGTGAAGACGCAAAATCTAACCCTTTGTAGGCCATTCGTTCGTTGACTTCTGAAGCTCAAAACAAGGCCAGTTCTTCTGATGAGGCTGTTGCTGCCGAAGGCAAGATTGAGTTGGAAGTCCTTGAATCCCTTGCTGCTGTCGCCAAATAGATTATGTAAAAAATGACATCCTTTTACTACTATTTTGTTTGTTTTTGTTGTGATCTTTCTTTATTCCTCTTCTCTAAGGAAGAAGCAATTCTGGCTCTGTAAGATTGAGTAATTTTCATTTGATTAATCAATTTCATCCGGTATCTGTCCCTTTTTGCTGTAAATGCGTTCAGATTGTAGACCGTTTATTAAAGATCTCCTAAAAAAAGTCACCCTATAATAGTAACAGTCGTTAAATGACTTCTTTTGGCCTTGGCAAGAAGCTCAAGAAAATAATATAAAAAAAAGCCCTCCGGCACATAGTACCTTCGCAGGTAAAATACTTCCTTTACAGCTCACTAAAAAAAAAAAAAAGCACACATGGGGTTCTTCTCCAAAAAAAATACAACCTCAGATAGCGTTGAAGCAGATCCGCTGAAAGATAAAGTTATAGCGTCTTCGGATGGAGTGGAAGGTTTGCTCCATCTAGAGACAAGAAAATGTAGAGGCTACACCCTAATCCCTTTTTCTCCAAATGTTGAGGAAAAGTCGTCTCGACTGCGTTCATCAAATTCCACCAGTACCAAGGTAGACTCAACCAAAATAATTGTGGATGGTTTGCCGCCACAGCCTCCACCACCACCAGCATCATCACCAACAGACTTTGGCCGCATTTTGAGTGACCCATTTGAGCCGACATATTCAAGTTATTTTGTTCAGATTGATGACGAAAGCGGAAAACATCCATACAACTGGTCATGTTTCAAGCGAGGGTCAATTGTATTTTCCTACGCAATAACTTCGTTCGGAACCCAAATCTCAACTTCTATGTTCGGGCAGAGTGTGGCAGATATTGCCACACGGTATAGTGTTGATAAAACCGTAGCTATGCTTCCTACGTCTATCTTCATGTTCGGGATGGCAGTAGGTCCCTTGTGTATTGCTCCAATTACTGAAAGGTTTGGAAGGAAAGTTGGGATTCTAACTCCATACTTACTCTCCAGTATTTTGTGCATGGCATCTTTTCCAGTCAAGTCACTATGGGCTATTTTTATTGTACGATTTATTGGGGGATTTTTGGCCTCAGCACCAATCATCAGCTCAGGTGCTGCTCTAAAAGATTTGTTCGAACCAGGAATCAGAGCTGACATTCTCTTGGGTTACGCAGTTCTGGTGGCTAGTGGTCCCACGTTTGGTCCAATTTTGGGTGGTGTTATCACCCAAAAGCTCGGTGATTATAGTTGGATTTACTTGATTACTGGTGGTTATATGCTCTTTACGTGCATAATTGCATTTCTCACAGTGGAAGAGTCTTACCGTCCACGTTTGGAAACTTGGGCTGCACGAGAGCTTCAAAAGGAGTATGAGGGGGTTAAGTTTTACTCAAAGTCCACACTAAATGGTAGAACCATTCCATTAGACAAATACCTGATCACTCCGTACAAGCTGCTTTTTTCAAATCACTTGTTTTGGTTGTCTGCATATGCATGTTTGAGTTTCGGAATTATGTACACTGGTGCAGCATGTATGCCGGCAATCACGAAGGAATTGTATGGTTGGGATACGTGGATTGCTTGTTTGGCTAATATTAGCCAGTTTGTAGGGATTGCGGTGGTGGGCACTCTGATCAACTATGTAATTAATGGTGTTTACAAGAGACATACTGTCAAGGTTAAAACGCAGGGGATCTCATGGAATCCGGAAATGAGATTTTTGCCAATGATTCTTGGTGGGGTGTTTATTACAGTAGGGTTCCTTGTCATGTGGTTAGCCCATCGAGCCAGCTGGGTCAGTTTGAGTGTTGGACAATTTCTTCTTGGGTCAGGATTCTTCCCTATTTTCCAAGGTGCACTGAACTACGTAATTGATGTTCACGGAGACCACTCAGCCTCTGCTGTTTCGGCGATTACATTATTACGGTCAGTTGCTGCCGGTGTGATGCCACTAGTGTCTACCCGAATCCTGGACTCTGTAGGGATTGCTACTTTTTTTATGATTATGTTCTGTATTAGTCTTGGAGCTAGTCTCATTCCGCTTGTAATGGCTGGCATGTGGAGACGTGTCCGGGAAAATAACAAGCACACTTTAGATTATCCTCAGTAGATATTTAGTATATATTATAATTGGATAATAAGACAAAATAAAAATCAAATAGATGTTCTATCATAGCTACTCTAATGAGCTATTTATATGGTTGCAGGGCCGTATATGGTCGACAAAAAAAAAGTATCAGCCGCACCTGGGACGCGTTTTGCAAACTCTAAAGTGGGTCTCTCCGCTAACCCCGTAAACGAAACTAGGGGATCTGAAAGAAATAAACAAATATGGACGAAGAGCGGCAAGCATTGCTACCGCTGTTTACGCCTTCAGTTTTAGACTCCATCCCAATTTATAGTATTGTGCTGGATACGTATGATCTGGTTGTAGAACGGGTAGATACGAGCTTGAAATATGAGCAACTAAAGTCCCCACAGATCCATTCTTTTCTAATTCGTCCCTTAGTGGCGGCCTTGAAAGAGGAGCTTTCTGCGGGTACTCTATATGCTCTAATGGCTAACATGCTCCAGTTTAGCAAGGAGAGTACGAACAATGCATCTATGTCCGGCGTTATGGCTACTCGAGCTATGATATGCGAAATCGTAGCGATCAAGCTTTTGAAAGAATATAGTGATCCGGACGACCTCATGAATGCATTGACTTATGATTTCTATCCACTGGCTAATGGAAATACTCGAAAAGAAATCATCCCCCGATGGCAGCGCATATCAACGTTGGAGCTGTCAATTAAGGCAGAGGCCAAGCGATTTTTGTCACATCCTGTGGTAATTGAAATATTGGAGGAGATTTGGAATGGATCGGTCATGTTTCAATCTAGTATGCATAAATTGCATCGGGTAAAGTTCGCCAACGAGGAAGAAGTTTTGGCACACGGTTATGGGCGAAGGGGTCCCGGTGTACGTTATCGTTACGAGAGTGCGAGTTTATTCAAATTGTCGCGTTTACGAGTTCCGCGATACAGGCATGTAATCAATCTGGTATCGTTTATGGTTTTGTTAACGTTATACGTGTCGGTCTTGTCAAGGCAATCAAAGACATTTTCTCCTATTGAGCTGGTATTTTGGCTCTGGTCCTTAGGGTTTATTTTAGACGAGATTGTTGGGTTCAGTGATGCTGGGTTCACACTGTACGTTATGTCATTGTGGAATTGGTTTGATTTGATAATTCTGTTATTGTTAGTGAGCTACGCTGGATGTTTATTCGCATCCTACGTATTTGCAAATCATAGTCATGCACTGGCTAGAGTAGCACACGATTTTTTGGCAACAATATCAATTTTTCTATTCCCAAGATTATTCTCAGTATTCGATAATTATGAGGTCTTTTCACAGATGGTGGTGTCAGTTCGACGGATGATGGTTGACCTGGCAGTGGCATGTCTAGTGATTATTATTTTTTCATCTGGATTCTGGGTCGCATTCACTATGGCATTTGCAAGGGATGTTTTCAGCGCAAATAAGATTGCGTATGATCTCTTGAAGATTCTCTTTGGTTTCACCCCCACGGTGTGGGATAGCTGGTCCTATTACTCAGTTTTGGGAAGGACAATGCTTGTGTTTTATCTCTTTATCACACATTTCTTAATCATGACCATCCTCATTGCAGTCCTGTCAAACAGCTTTTCGGCTGTCACCACTAATGCCCACGAAGAGCACCAATATTTATTTGCTGTGAACACGATTACAATGATCAAGTCAGAATCCTCCAGTCTATTTTCTTACACGGCGCCGCTGAACCTCATTGAACTAATAATTCGACCGTTATTCTACGTTATGCCCTTGCGCAACTTTCTTGTTCTCAACCGAACAATCATCAAAGTTACACATTTCCCCGAACTCTTTGCCATCTATCTTTATGAAAAAGTTCATTTCCGCATGATGAAGAGGAAAGCAATGCGTGCCAAAAACACAGAAATTGAACGAAAGAAGGTACTCCACCAGGCACTCAATCATGTTAAACTACCGTCATTTGTTGGCATTAATAATAATAATAATCCTCCTGTAATACCCGAGGAGCGCTCGTCTGGATCTACACCCAAAAATAAGCCACGTCTAAAGAAGAAAAAGAAAATTAATCAGATTGGTAGTGCCAATGGCGACGAAAACGATAGAAATCAAGCGAAGCCGAAGGTGTCAAATGATGACCTTCTTGATGAAGTTTTTAAACGACCATATAAAGGAACAGTTAAAATGCGGCCCAGTATTCGACTAGATGATGTTTACGGAGGAACTGGGCATACAAATCTCTCTGAAAGACCAAGATCGTCTCGGACGTTCAATTCAGAAGCATTTTCTGAGCCAGAAGATAGCAGACGCGGATTTGACGAGTTTTATCATGATGCAGATTCTGAAAACTCTGATGGTCCGGATATTGAAGATGACGATTTGGCATCTGGGATAACTCCGCGGTTAGGAGCACAACTGTTCCATGGGGATGCTGCTGCTAGAAGAAAAAAACGTACTTCATATGGTGCTTCATATGGTGGAGATATAGCCGGATCTTTTTATGATGACAGTAGTCAGACTACTGCTCGACGCTTTATTCCTATGAATCGCAAAACTCGGCTGTTTTCCACCACCTCTTCGCTGGTCAGGCATGGCACTGGTAACGTTGCAGTCTCTCCTACAAGATCTACGGCATCGGTGTTGGATAAACATTTATGGCGAATGCAACAACAAACTAAAGGGATTTACAATTTTAGTGATCGATCTTTCTCCAATGCGGTCAATCCTAGGCCAAAGCTTTATCGTCGACACACAGCCCAGGTGAATCCGGCTACTGGAGACGAAGACGATTCTGAGGACGATGATGGTGAGATTGAAGAAGTTGAGGAAGAAGAGGATGATAACATCGAAAGGTCGGACGATGATGATGAGAATGAACAATGGCTTCAAAATGTTGGTCAATCCGGTGATGTTTCGGAAGAAATTCAGGGAATGTCCAGATTAATCATGCGAAGAATGGACACACTAGAAAATGGATTCAAAAATTTGGAACTCTTATTATCTCGCCTGCCAGAGTCTACCGCTACCGGCGGTAGCAACAACTTTAATACCAGCTCCTCGTCCCTTCAAACAGAGAGGATGCGTCCTTATCGTCGTAGCACTCAAGGAAGCTCTACGCTCACCAATAACTGCGATGAGTAACTATATACAATTTTGCATATCCTTTATAGTAACCACGGTAACCATAGTATAATAGTTAATAATATAACCCTAGACTAAAAACGACGCTACATCAAAAATGTAACACTATGGAGAATCCTTATCACACGTGTATTGATGAAATCCGCAAATGGCGCTAGTGTGACTTTTTGCTTGTGCCATGGAGTGCCTGGAATGTTCATAATGTAACACGATGGCAAAAAAAAAAAAAAAAAAAAAAAAAAAAAAAAAAAAAAAAAAAAAAAAAAAAAAAAAAAAAAAAAAAAAAAAAAGGAAAAAGAA
The DNA here is from genome assembly GCA_030674225.1 of Blastobotrys terrestris. Taxonomy (NCBI): domain Eukaryota; kingdom Fungi; phylum Ascomycota; class Dipodascomycetes; order Dipodascales; family Trichomonascaceae; genus Blastobotrys; species Blastobotrys terrestris. The sequence continues at coordinate 8,018 of JAJLUR010000333.1, forward strand.
AACGAAAACGAAAGAAAGGCATTTGACCCAATTGATTAACCTCAATACTTCTACAGATAATATATACAAATGGAATAAATTGAGGGTTTATATTGACGAGAGCTTAGTCAGTTGGGGAATAGTGGCCCACCGACCACATTTACCGCGTGCGACACAGCACACGAGTAATTTAAAGTACAGTTCTTGTCACGCTTTAGTCAGCAATGAATTGCCTATGAGACCCGCCTCCGCCGAGCATTGCTAACCACCGATTGCCACATCAACATCATAAACATGGGAAAGAAAGAAGAAATTCAAACTTGGATTGCAGAAAATAAGGTCTTTGTTGCCTCAAAGTCGTACTGTCCGTTCTGTCAGAAGACCAAGGCATTGCTAAAGGAGCTTGGTGTTGACGCCTATATTATTGAACTAGACCAAAGAGGTAAGTGTGGTTTACTCGAATGTAATTGAAGAGTAGCTAATTTGTAATCGATACAGAGGACGGTGCTGAAATCCAGAATATACTGGAAGAAATTACTGGCCAAAGAACGGTTCCAAACATTTTCATTGACGGCAAGCATATCGGCGGAAATAGCGAGATCCAAGCTTTGAATTCTTCTGGTAAACTGCAAGCTCTATTGTAGATCATATAGTGAACACCGTTAGTTGAATCAATAGCTAAACTCGTGAGTGGTTGACTTACGGGCTGTATCAGCGATAAGATCAATAGGCATATAAAAAAGGCCTGCGAACTCTGCATAAGCCCGTATGCATATTCATATCCAGAAGTCGCGTATGGCGTGTATGCACGTACCAACAACGTGCTCTAGTCGGTGCTTGTGAAGTACACACGTGAACATTAGAACGCTGATTGTATCTCTGCAGTAGGGTTGCATTAGTCTACTCAACATATCTCTGTTTGGATATGCGGATGCATAGACAGGTGTATGGCAACCAGTTTACCTAACTATGCATATTTGTAACCACCTTAAGTGTTATTTTTTGGATACGCATATCAAGATCACTGAAATTCTAAAGGGATTTGCTCGATGGTGCTAAGCAGGAAGCCACTACGCGTGCTGTTACAATGTACAACCTCCTTTGAAGTCAGCATATATTGAACCCTTGATTGATAACAGGCGGAGTTCTGTAAATTTCGGAGTAAAACATAAACAGTTTCCGCATATGGTGGTGGTATTAGCCTCATCATTTCCCGCCGGAAAATGAAATTTTCCATGCCATTGGATTTCCAACAAATTGGTCAACCAATAAACGTAAGATATCGAAGTTGAACCGGGTACCCACATACTGTAAGTCTTAGATCGATTTTGCACTGGCATTCTCGACCAGCATGGCACTGCCCGACCGTGTGGGTCCACACGTTTGAACGTATCTTTACTCTATAGAGGGTGTATAAGTTCTTTTCGGTAAGTATGCATATGTTAACAATCGCATTGTACTCATATGCATATGCAAATCCCGATGATCGCGGCTATTGTCCAGCACGGCTGTTAACGGACTTCACTAAGTCGGCCTTTGTGCCACACTCGTTTCCACCATATTAGGAGAATGTTTTTAGTTTTCAAGCTAATATAAATAGCTGTCAATTTCCGTAAAAATTCGATCCAATAACAGTGGCAAAGCAAGTATGTCTCTCGAAGAAAATATTAAAGACGTGTACGAACGTTTAATGGGAATAGATCAGGATTACTGGGGTCGCGAATGCGTGAGGTCCTCTCGTGTGCACTCAGTCTTTCCTAACCCGGACCATCCAATCATTGAATTCAGAGTTCAAACATTCAAGTATATGAGGAATTTGGCGCATTTCGCTCATGGTGGTTCGGTAAGCACAATTGCTGACTCTATAACCACAACAGCCATCATCGCAGACCCAAAGTATTGGCAGGGAGACAGGAGTCCTGAGGATGTATTTGCAATTCTCGGTCAACAATTCGGTGTGACCAGAAGCTTTAACATCACTTATCTTAGGCCAATGCCGTTGGAAAAAGAAATTTCTTTGATTTGTACTATCAAGAGCAATACTAAGGGATACACTCTTATACTATTTGACTTTGTCCATCCAGAGACTGGGGTTAGATATGCTACCGGTTCTCATGACAAGATCAAGCACGGAAAAATAAATAACCGGCTGTAATCTTAAAGGAGAACTTTGTATAGTTGGCAAAACTAAATCGAAATAAATATATTTTTTTCTTTTTTTTTTTTTTTTTTTTTTTTTTTTTTTTTTTTTTTTTTT
>JAJLUR010000334.1:0-10141 GCA_030674225.1 Blastobotrys terrestris
TAACGTCCAGAACGGTGTGTTGTACAGATTATTGATATGACAATCAGCCTGTCTCCACGATAAATAGTCGCGCAGCGATTGGATTGTAGGATACAGAACAGCCCGTGCATCGAATGTCGGTAGATTCGACAGACTCAAGGGAGTGTCCGGGAATCGAAGCGGCCAAGATGCTACATAAAATGCAGTAAAGGTACTCGCAAAAGTGGAAACTAGCTTGGACTCTCGTCGCTCGAACAATTCACAATTCCTCCGTAGAACGAACGAATATTCGTCGCTATCTCCATACGCAAGCATAACATCCGGATGGGATCTGAATACCGCACCCGCTGCATCATTCATCACAGCCAATGCCCGCTCATCATTCGGTTTGGTGAAGCCATAATGGTCTGAGAACTTGTGGAAGCCTCTTCCGTCGACTCGAATCACAATCCACGTCTCAGGTAGCAACCGATCCGGTCGTTCGAACGATTTAACATATTCGAACCTTGATTTAGCCATAGCGGATCCTCCTAAGGCGTACACAAAATTATTCGAAGATATCCTCCCAACGCCACTTTGCCGCCACATTTACGCCACGTTATTTTATTTATTATTTTTATTTTTTGGTTTTGCGTTGGGAGTTCGCGTGCGCGCTCTCAAACCTTCAAATTTGCAATTGCCGGGTAAACCACCCTTCCTAATACGGAAGGTTCAGGACGATCGTGAAATATGCATCTAAAATTTTTGTTGAAGATTGATAGCGATTTTTTTTTTTTTTTTTTTTTTTTGTCAACGACGAGAACAAAAAAATTTCCACGCCATGGGAGTGTCATTTCATACATTAGAACGGGAGAACTACTATAAAGCTCCCTCTAATGAAAAGAGTCGTTATCCTCTTCTTAAGGAGGCCGTCCAACCGCACATTGGGTCCTTCAATGCGTTAATGGATAGCCCAGAGGGCGGTCTCTTGAACTTGGCAGTTCAAGATATCGGCACAAAGACCGTATTTGACAGTAATGATCCTGAAAGATTGGGAAACAAGCTAAACTGTAAGTTCAAAATTGAAAATGTTGCACAAAGCGAAAAATTCTAACATAAAATTTTTTTCAAGTCAGAATTGAGGAAGTTCAAATTGCAAAACCATCTGTATCTGCAAAAGACAAGACAACTTTAAATCGACGAACGTATCCAGCTGAATGTCGTGAAAGAATGGTTTCCTATCGGGCAAGGTTAATTTTAAAATTCAAATACTCCGTCAATGACGGTCCGGAGGAAACTGAAACAAGAGAAGCCGGTCTGCTGCCAGTGATGCTTAGCTCCAATAGATGCCATTTGGAGGGCCTCTCGCCAGCTCAATTAGTTGCACAAAAGGAAGAGTCCGAAGAATTAGGAGGATACTTTGTCATTAACGGAATTGAAAAAGTAATTCGTATGCTTATTGTCCAAAGAAGAAACCATCCAATGGCCATTGTTCGTCCATCGTTCGTCAACAGAGGTGCATCTTATTCTCCATATGGTATTCAAATCCGATGTGTTCGTCCGGATCAAACTTCTCAAACTAATGTTTTGCATTATCTTAACGATGGTAACGTCACCTTCAGATTTTCTTGGAGGAAAAATGAATATTTAGTTCCGGTTATGATGATCTTGAAGGCTCTTGTTGAGACAAATGATAGAGAAATCTTCGACGGAATCGTGGGCACCGAAAAGGAAAACTCATTTTTGACTGATCGTTTGGAACTGCTTTTGAGAACCTATAAATCGTACGGACTGTATTCTAACCAAGAGACTCTCGCATACCTCGGAGACAAATTCCGTGTGGTCATGGGTGCCACTCCAGATGTCTCTGATATTGATGTGGGTAAGGAAGTACTGAACAGAATTGTACTTGTTCACCTCAATGGTGACAACAAGGCCAAATTCAGACTGCTGTTATTTATGGTCAGAAAGCTATATTCGTTGGTAGCTGGTGAATGCTGCCCAGACAACCCAGATTCTGCCCAACATCAAGAAATCTTGTTAGGCGGCTTCCTGTATGGTATGATCATTAAGGAAAAGATTGAGGAGTACTTGAATAATTTCAGACAACAAATCATGTCTGATGTTAACCGAAATGTGGCTGTGAATTTCGATGACAAGAAGTATATCCAAAGAGTCTTTTTAAAGATGAACGAGAACATTGGTCAAAAGCTGCAGTATTTCTTATCTACTGGTAACCTGGTGTCTCAGTCTGGTTTGGACTTGCAGCAAGTTTCTGGTTACACTGTTGTCGCTGAAAAGATCAATTTCCACCGGTTCATTTCCCATTTCAGAATGGTGCACCGTGGTTCCTTCTTTGCTCAGTTGAAAACTACTGCGGTGAGAAAGCTGCTTCCGGAATCATGGGGATTCTTATGCCCTGTCCACACTCCAGATGGTTCTCCATGTGGTCTGTTGAATCATTTAGCGCACAAATGCAAGATTGCAACTCAGGCTAGTGATGTGTCCCATCTACCGGAAGTTCTTCAAACTCTTGGTGTGGGCAGCCCAGATTCTCTTCCAGCCGGTACTGAAACTTCATGTGTTCAATTGGACGGTAAAATTATTGGGTACTGTTCACACGAAACTTCCAAGCGAATTGCAGATACTCTGCGATATCTCAAGGTTGATGGTTCTAAGGATCTCAAAGTTCCACGTGATTTGGAAGTTGGATATGTGCCCCCTTCAAAGGGTGGTCAATATCCTGGTTTGTTCTTGTTCTCTCAACAAGCAAGAATGATGAGGCCAGTGCGATATCTGCCAACTGATAAAGAAGACTGGCTCGGTCCGTTTGAACAAGTGTATATGGACATTGCAGTCACACCTGATGAAATCACGCCGAAAATTCATACTCACGTTGAGTATTCGCCAACCAATATTTTCTCCATTCTGGCGAACTTGACCCCATTCTCTGACTTCAACCAATCTCCTCGTAACATGTATCAATGTCAGATGGGTAAACAAACAATGGGTACACCAGGAACAGCACTTGCCCATCGATCTGATAACAAGATTTATCAATTGCAAACAGGACAGTCACCAATTGTTCGAGCCAAGTTGTATGATGAATACGGAATGGACGAGTTCCCTAACGGAACCAACGCTGTTGTTGCGGTTATTTCTTATACCGGATATGATATGGACGATGCGATGATCTTGAACAAATCTGCGTTGGAAAGAGGCTTCGGACATGGTTCTGTTTACAAAGTGGAAAAAGTTGATTTGAGCATGAAACGACGACGTGGAGATCCAATAACGCAACACTTCGGTTTCGGAAACGATCAATGGCCTCAGCAATGGAGAGAAAAGCTCGATGTTGACGGGTTACCAATGGTTGGAACTCTTATGGAAGAAGGAGACCCGCTGGTGGCTTATTATGACGAAACTTTGGGTAAGACCAAGGTAAAGGCGTACAAGTCGTCTGAACCAGCTTATGTGCATGAAGTCAAGCTTTTGGGCGATGATACTGGTGATCAAGAGTTCCAATCTCTGACAGTGAAGTTGAGAGTGGACAGAACGCCAAACATTGGTGATAAGTTCTCTTCGAGACACGGACAAAAGGGTGTTTGTTCACAAAAATGGCCACAAATTGACATGCCATTCAGTGAAAGTGGGATGCAACCAGATGTTATCATCAACCCACATGCTTTCCCGTCCAGAATGACCATTGGTATGTTTGTTGAAAGTTTGGCTGGTAAAGCCGGTGCATTGCATGGATTTGCTCAGGAAAGTACCCCATTCATGTTTTCAGAGGATCATACGGCTGCTGATTACTTTGGTGAACAACTTAAGGATGCTGGCTATAATTATTACGGTAATGAGCCGATGTATTCTGGTGTTACTGGTGAAGAATTGCGGTGCGATATTTATATCGGGCTGGTCTTTTACCAGAGATTGAGACACATGGTCAATGATAAGTTCCAGGTCAGATCGACTGGTCCAGTCAACCGACTGACCATGCAGCCTGTGAAGGGTCGTAAGAGATCGGGTGGTATCCGTGTGGGAGAAATGGAAAGAGATGCATTAATTGGTCACGGTACTGCTTTCTTGCTACAGGATAGATTACTCAACTGTTCAGATTACACACAAACACATCTGTGCAAGGATTGTGGATCCATCTTGACCACCCAGACATCAGTGCCACGTGTTGGATCTGCAGCTGTCATTAGATGTAGACGATGTGCCCAAAAGACAACGGGCCCGATTGTCACCGGTGGCTCTGGAGACGGTATTCAATGGGAAGACGGTCTCGGAAATAGATTCAAGGGTGGTGACAACATTGCTACAGTTGCCATTCCGTTTGTTCTCAAGTACCTTGATTCTGAACTAGCAGCAATGGGTATTCGCATGAGATTCAACGCAATGCCCAATTAGGAAATAAGGGGGGGGAGAAAGACAACAAAACAACAACACCAAAAAAAAAAAAAAAAAAAAAAAAAAAGGAAAATAGGAAATTACGAACTAATACGCAAATAATCGCTTGTTTCATGTATAGTATAGAGTGAGAACAGTAATAATAATGTTACATAAAACGATCTTCTGATTAAAGGCGAAACAAAATTCAGTGATGATCGTGCCTCGTAGAGAGTTAGTAGCTATGCATATGCGTCGCGACCCGTGTGGGTACAACTGTATTGGGAAATTTGCAGGTTGATCACTGGGGCATGATTTCCACTGGGAGTACGCAAGCTTTACGATCTGATTTAACAACCCTTTTTTTTTACTTTATCGTTGTTATTATTTGTTATACAACTAAGGTATCATGGGTGATGATATCCAGGAACCTGAATGTGTTCCATGGTTTTTCCACAATTTCCCCTTTCAATTAGACGACCCAAACGCTCCTTTGCCCACTTCCCAGGGCTTGTCAGCAACCTCCGAATCGCCACCACCACCCCCATCGTCTACCCCTAGCAGTGGAGATGAGCACGATTCTGAAGGCTCTGAGGACGCACGTGTTGCAGAGAAAATAGTACGCAAAAATGCAGGCGGTTTGGATCCTACTGCTGATGCCAGCAAATCTCAAACTAGCGTGAAATCCGATGAAGCGGCTAGCGCTATCGGTGACCCCTTAAACTGGGGTTGGAAAGAAGGCATATATTTTTCGACAACTTCGTACGTAGGCACTGTGACCCCAAACAATAACTGGATAGCGTTTAACCCTGGCGATAATAGACGGTTAGAATGCGAGTACCAGCAGGAGGAGAGTGCTGAGAAGGAGGCGGTCGTGGTTGGGTACAATAGAATGTACTGTGCTTCAGTGGAGAAAATGAAGCTGAACCCGGTCTATTGGAACTCGTCAAAGCACTCGTCTAATATTCATAGGGCTACATGGTTCTATTCTAGTACGTTGACGCCCAGTGAACCAACCTTGGAGAAGGCAGTTGCGGATGCATTTGCTCAAGTCAGACCCTGGACGATGGAATATCTGACTGAGTTGAAAAATGCAATTGAGATACCTGAGGCGTTGGAGAAAATCAAAATCCCAGTGACGTACTATCAGTTCAATAGCGATGGGAAGAAGCCAGTTAAGCAATCAGTGATTGTAGTGTTCGCCCCTTGCTATCAATTTGACGAAAGCGAGAAGGAGGACTCTGAAAACAAGGAAGGTATTGTCGAACAACCAACTACGGCAGAATACCCGATCGCCTACGTCTTTTCACCTCCCAGTTATTCCTCGCAAATGATTCCAATGCTGTCATCGGCACCGACTGGTCCGCAACTGATCAATTCGTTGCTCAGTGGGAAACAGCCGTCAGGGGTTCTTTTTGCACTCCAGCGCCATTTTTCGTGGGGAGAATGGAAAAAGCTCAAGTCGTTGCCTGACAGACCCACGGATGATATTGATTTTGTGCCCCCAAAAATCACACAGCTGGTTCTTGTTATTCATGGGATTGGTCAAAAGCTGTCTGACCGGGTTGAAAGCTTCAATTTTACATATGCCATCAACGGTTTTCGAGGTTCTATCTCGGAAAGTTTGAATCATCCTGGAGTACAGCCGTATGTAGAGCCTGATACAGCTATCTTGGCCTTGCCTGTCAATTGGAGGAAAACTTTGGACTTTGAAGATTTGAAACGGAATAAGGATGATAGCATCATTTCCGAAAAGGAAGAATACAGTTTGCAAGACATTACACAAAAGTCCATTCCGGCAGTGAGAAACATGATTTCAGATGTCATGTTGGATATCCCTTACTACATGTCTCATTATAAGCCGAAATTGTTGGAGGCGGCGGCAAGGGAAGCGAACCGAATCTACCAGTTATTCTTAAGATATAACCCGGGATTTGAGGAAGCAAATGGCAAAGTCAACCTGATTGGGCATTCTCTTGGAAGTGTGATCGCCATGGATTTATTGTCATCCCAACCTACAGACGTCAACAATATGAGCGAGGACGAAAAAAAGAGAGATGTCAAGTTTGAATTCAACACTTCAAATTTGTTCTTAGCCGGCAGTCCTGCTGCCTTTTTCTTGTTGCTTGAAAACTCCAGATTGTACCCAAGAAAGCTGTATGAAGAAAAGCTAAGAGGCAAACGGAAAGGATCACCGGGATTTGGTGAAAAGCCGAAGCATGAAGGCTTAGACAGTATTTATGGCGATATATCCGGTTCACATTTACCATATGGCTGCATTGCAGTGGATAATGTGTATAATGTTCTTCATTATTCGGATCCAATCTCGTATCTGCTGAATCCAACCGTTGACCCGCAGCTAGCCAAAACGATAGAAACAGCCACATTGCCGTCAGAGAAGATGTTCCCTACACCTGGTACGGAGGGTTCTGGGTTTTTCGAAAACATTACGTCAAAAATCCCATTTTGGACTGATAATGGTAAGAATACCTCTAAAAAAGCTGTTGCTGAAGAGGATGAGAAGAAAAAAGCGCCAACAGTAGCTACAGATGGAGACAAGAAAGAAGGTAAGGGTGGTGACGGTGGAAGTGAGGATTCATCAGAATCGGCCACCGCGGTTCCATCCAGCCTTCCGTCTGAGGTCGAATTAGAGACGAGAGATTTTGACAAGGAATACTACGCTGGAGAAAAGATGCAATTGCTCAATGATAACGGACAGATTGATTGGTTGATCCCGTTGACTGGCACGTTAGAGAACCAATATTTCAGTATGCTCACCGCTCATTCGGGGTATTGGGACAACAAAGACTTCGCCCGATTAGTAGCAATTGAGTGTGGACGAAAGAGAGGTTCAGAGCATGTTCTCCGACAATTCCAGGTGAAGCGAAAGTAGGAATAGATTTGCATTAGGATTTTTTTTTTTTTTTTTTCCTTATGAAAAAAAAAAGTGCACGGTTGTATATACTTTATATATGCATTGATATAAAATTAACTGAAGCGATTATTTAACTGACCTGGCATTTGTAACATTCACCACTAATAGGCATAACAGCAGCTCTATGCTCCCTAATCTAGTAACTTGTAGTACTAGCTGTGTATACTATATGCATAAATACTGAAACCAGGATAATCGGATGTTCGTTTGCGGGGAAAGGATCGTTCGTTTTTCATGTAACACAACCCCCCTTTCTCGACGTTCTGTAAATGAAAAAAAAAAAAAAAAAAAAAAAAAAGTAATATATTAGTATACGTAGGCAGAACAAAGCGGTAAATACTTCAAAGGAGTAAAAAAAAAAAAAATACCATCAAACAAATGTATACTTTCGGTAGCATATTTTTCGATTAACAGTGAATATTTATTATTTTATTTTTTCCGCCTTTCTTTCGCGCCGAAAACGCGGATCATGCATGGATAATTATTTTCGGCTGGGCTTGGTGAAGCTTATATTTTACTACAACCCACTATTTTGACATACGTGTCTGTTGAATATCGATAAAGTCAAAGGAGGGTCACCACCAACTTTTTTTTTTATATATATATTTACCATCAACTCGAAGGGAATGACCCAAACCCAATGAGTAATAAAAAAAACGACGACTTACCCATCATCACCGATCGTAGTCTGAGCCGAAGCGCCAGTACTAACCCGACGCCGTCTAGCACATTCTGCAGTCTGACGATAGAAGAAACAGCAGCACGACTACATACATCTTTACAATATGGACTAGAAAACGCACAAGATGCCAATTACCGCAAGAGCGTTCATGGAGCGAACGAATTGACTGGGGAGGAAAAAGAATCGTTAGGAACAAAGTTTCTACAACAGTTTTACGAGAACCCGTTGATCTTACTATTAATGGGATCAGCTGGGATCTCAATATTTATGCGAAACACAGATGATGCGATTTCAATCACATTGGCTATCCTAATTGTGGTCACTGTGGGATTTGTCCAGGAATATAGATCGGAAAAGAGTCTAGAAGAGCTCAACAAGTTGGTTCCTCCTGCAGCCCACTTGACACGTGGGAATCATAATTCTACCGTTTTGGCGTCAAATTTGGTTCCTGGCGATTTGGTTCATTTTTCAGTTGGTGATAGAATCCCTGCTGATGTGAGAATCACTGAAGCCGCTGAGCTGGAAATAGACGAAAGCAATCTTACTGGTGAAACAAACCCAGTGAGGAAAACAGCCAATGCCGTTCAGGCGTCTGCATATTCAACGATTGGTGTTTCTGAACGGACCAGCATTGCGTTCATGGGTACTCTGGTTTGTTCCGGTACTGGGTCAGGTATCGTGGTGGGTACTGGGCATAGTACCGAATTTGGAACTGTGTTTGAAATGATGAATGAGATTTCCAAGCCAAAGACGCCCTTGCAAACTTCTATGGATAAGTTGGGCCAAGAATTGTCGTACATGAGTTTTGGTGTAATCGGTTTGATTTGTTTGATTGGTGTCATTCAGGGCCGTAGTTGGTTGGAAATGTTCCAAATCTCCGTGTCGCTCGCCGTGGCGGCAATCCCTGAAGGCTTACCAATCATTGTAACAGTAACTCTGGCGCTTGGTGTCTTGAGAATGGCCAAAGAAAAGGCCATTATGAGACGATTGCCGTCAGTTGAAACATTAGGATCCGTTAATGTGATCTGCAGTGATAAGACTGGTACACTTACGAAAAATAGAATGACCGTAACCAAGTTGTGGACTGTGGATATGGGTGAAATTGAAACAGACGGCGGTAGTAAGAAAAAACCATGGATGAACATTGATATGACTAATGACAACACGACTCAACCACTAACAATTCCTAATTCCGCCTGTCATACAATGTTACAAATTGGTGCCCTGTGCAACAATACAAAGACCTCGCAGGAAACTGGCAAGCATATCGGTAATCCGACTGATATTGCTCTTTTGGACGTTTTGGATAAATTTGGCCTGGAAGACCCGCGATCAACTAGAACTAGAATTCATGAGACTCCATTCTCCTCGGTGAGAAAATGGATGGCCATTAGTGCCCATACTGGGGATAAGTCGCAAGCAACTGTTTATGTTAAAGGTGCATTTGAGAGGATTTTCCCATTTTGCAAGACTTATTTGACTAATGATGGGAAGTTGGCTCCATTGGATGACACACACCAACAAATTATTCAAAAAGTAGCTGATACCATGGCTCATGAAGGTGTGAGAATCATTGGTTTGGCGTACGGCTCAAACCAACAAACCTCTGATAATCTCAAAGATCTGACATTTGCCGGTCTTGTTGGTATGTACGATCCACCAAGAAGCGGCGTAGAGGCTTCCATCCGAAGATTGATGCAGGGAGGCGTCAAGGTTATAATGATCACTGGTGACAGCGAAGCCACGGCCTTGACAATTGCCCAGCAGATAGGTATGCCGGTCCCTGCAGGTGAAAGGGGTGTGATGAATGGAGAAATGATTGGTAATTTAACTGTTGAAGAACTGGCCAGCCATATGAGTTCAGTCTCGGTTTTTGCACGAACTTCACCGGAAAATAAGCTGGCAATTGTTAGAGCGCTTCAGTTCCGCGGAGATGTTGTTGCCATGACCGGAGACGGTGTCAACGACGCACCAGCGTTGAAGTTGGCCGATATTGGTATTTCAATGGGAGAAGGTGGTACCGACGTTGCAAAGGAGGCAGCAGACATGGTTCTGGTTGATGACGATTTTTCGACCATCCTAAATGCTATCAAAGAAGGTAAAGCCATTTTCTCCAACATTCAGTCTTTTTTGGCCTTCCAACTGTCAACTTCTGTCGCAGCCTTATCACTGGT
>JAJLUR010000335.1:0-10024 GCA_030674225.1 Blastobotrys terrestris
ACCAACCTCTGATGCCGTCATTTTTGGTGTCTGCTGCACCGGGAGCGGAGCCATTTCCGAACGTCTGGGCAACCCGGGAGGCTATCGAGGACGCGATATCGACCGAGCTGCGCCGTAGAGAGGCTGGTGACTGTGGACGCTGGTCGTCCTGACGGCCGATGTTGTGGGAGTTTTTTCCAGAGAACGAGGATGATCTTGTCTGCTTTTTACATTGGTCTTTGCGTGACCACGCTTCCTTGACCACCTCGACCGTGCGGTCGATGTTTCCTAGCCATATTTTTTCAGACAGCATTCTCCACCGTTCAGTGACCCACATCCGTTCATCTGCCTCCGCCTCACAGCCGGCTATGAACAAGGGGAAAATGCAGACCACCCAGCAGCCGGAGGAGCTCGGAATCGACGCCAGAAGCATCATGACTTTTTCTGCCAGTTCGTGGCACGAGACGCTTGGAACTTCCGGCACCGCCTGGTGCAGGTATAGCAATGCCGCATAGCGATATGCCTCTGCTGTGGACAGACAGCTGTTCAGATCCCACGTCGGGTCTTCAACAAGGGTCATTTTTTTGGACAGAGTAGGGTTCCATCTTTCCAGCTGATGCTTCAACTCGACTGCCTCGCTTACAATCGCCAGGGTGTTTTTGTCTGCCCGCTTCACCCGTTTGACCAGTGATGCGACTTTGCCGATCAGCGGAAACAAGGTTTGGGCGCAGCCCATCAACGGGTCCACTTGGTCGGGCTGCTGGATCAGCTTGTTGTGAAGCACCTCGGAACGCGGGTTCTTTTGGAATGGACTGTGATGTTTTGGTTTGGCAGCTTCGTCCTCGTCGGACGAGGATGATTCCTCAAACACGTCGATGTTTAGGAAACGATCGTTGTTGCCGGCTACTGCGGCTTCTTTATCCACATTGTTCATGTCTTCGTTGTCGACATCATCATCATCATCATCATCATCTGGGGATTGTTCGGCAGTCAACTTGACCAGAACATCCAGATAAAGCCACGAATTGAACAGGAATTGCAGCCAGGGTGGCAGAGGTGTGTTTTCAACTTGGCTGTGCTTTTCCATGAGCTGATGGATCATTCTCGTGGCGCCACGCAGATGGCCGATTCCAGACGTTGTCTGGCGATCCCAGGATTCGGCAAACGCCAGTGACAGGGTCGTGGCCAATGCCACGTCTTGCGGTAGGGTCTTCTTTTTGACGCCGTCTTCTAACAAGGTGAAAGCTTGGTTCATGTGTTCCACTGCCTGAGAACGGAACTCGAGGTTTCTATTTGCATGGTGGAATTTGGTCATTGCACCCACAGCATGATACAGCGCGCCGTAGTCTTGCGCCAAGGGCCAGAGCACCGACCGCCACGGGTTTTCTGTGGGTCCGTTCTTGATGGATAGGATTCCGCAGGTGAATTTATCGTACAAATTGAATGTTTTTTCGTGGTCATCGGATAACGGATAGAGGATTGGGAAGGGGGATGACCTCGACGAATCAAAAAAATCTGGTAACCCCCAAATTCTGTTATTAGCCGGTGGAGGTGATTTTTTTGTGTTTACGATCTCTTCTTCTTCTTCCTCTTCCGCTTCTTGCTTGTCGTTGCTTCTGGTGTTTGGGGCCGGCAGCAGCTCCAGCTCCTTTGGGGTCGGGGGGAAGTTGAACACAAAGCCGTCTGCACCCAACAGGCTAGAAAAGGGATCTAAGTTCATGAAGTCACCGTCCATCATGGTGGTAGACGGGGGACTCGGCTGCGGGTGACTGTCTGTCACCACACGCTTTGCGTTTACAACTTCAAGCGCATGTGATGTTGTTGTTGTTGTTGTTGTTGCTATGGGCGAAGTTGCACCAGTCGAAGCCATGGCGGCTTGAATCAGGTTATCGATTGACTTGTCGTGGGAAGACGGCAGCTGAGGACTTTTCTTCTCCTGTACCGGCTGCTTGGTGATCTTTGCACCGCCGTTTGTCTCTTCAAACGACCGCCACTTGAAGTTGGTCACGTAACCGCCACATTCCACCTTTCTACGTGCACCTATACGTGTGTGATTAGTCGGGCTGTGTGTATACATCAACCTGCTGGCTTTCTATCTTACATTCTAAACAGGTAGGTTTGGTTTCATCGCACTTCAGCCGCCTCTTCTTACAAGTCACACAACCTAATCGCTCTCGTTAGCAACCATGGCCCCAGACCATCACACCACCACCTACCAGTTCTCGATTTCGTCTGCTTCTTTCCATTAACCATTGCTATATCGGGAGACGAGAAAAAAAAAAAACAGCAATAGGAGTAAGGAAGTGATGAAGAGGGAAAAAAAAAAAAACTGACACTACCTCTCCACCTATACTATTATTATTATATACCGTAAAGAGGGGAAGACACTGATAAACGCTGTTCCATCTGCCCTTTTTTTTTTTTGGAGGGGGGGAAGGCAATCTCGTGAACTACCCACCTTATCGCTGCGCGCCCTATCTCCGCAAAGCACCGAGCATCGGGATGTGTTATCTATCTGTCTGATCCCTATCTCTCGGGACTGCTTCTGCGCTTACACCGTACAAATGAATGCACTCCGTTTTCATCTCCAGCTGAGCAGCACAGACTGCTTTCCTCTTTAGGACAAACTATCCTGATCATCGGTTTTATAATTTTTTTTTTTGTCATTGTGGGGTAAGCGGAATGGCGCGTATGATCACTCTCCGCTCATTGTGTTGACGTAGTTGTTGTTCTCCATATCCACTGTCGCTATGTCTACGTCACTGCTGCTGGTGCGTCTTTGGTGGAACAGACGGTCTCCCACACGACGTTCTCACGAAATGGGGCTGGCGTGTGGCGGTGCGGTCTCAACAGCCACCCCCACAAATTATATTATAAAAAATATATTAAAAAATAGCCGCCTTGCGTGCGGCGTTCCCTGCGCGTGCGAAATCGGAGGAAGCGCGCCGACAAAAGTGAAAGATTTAATTTGGCTGAAAAAATTAGGTTGAAGCCTGAGTCATATATATTGTAAAATAGGCAACAGACATATATATACTCACACGTACAGCCCACGCATCACCGACCATGACTCTTGAAGAGACACAACCGAAGCATTCGGGACTCACGGAATATTCGGCGGAAACCAAGGACAGCAGCCTGAATTACTCGTCCATCGAACCACACAACCTGCTCGACGATGGGACCCCGGACTATTTGAAGTTGATCCTCACCTCGAAGGTGTACGAGGCATGTAAGGAGACCCCAATGAGCCCAGCAGTCAATCTAAGCGCCAAATATGGCACAAACATCTTTTTCAAGAGAGAGGACCTGCAGCCAGTGTTCAGCTTTAAATTGCGTGGAGCGTACAACATGATCTCACATCTACCGGAGGAAGACCGCTGGAAAGGCGTAATTGCATGTTCTGCGGGAAACCATGCGCAGGGTGTGGCGTTTTCGTCCAAAAAGCTCAACATCCCCGCCACAATTGTCATGCCCACCGCCACCCCATCCATCAAATACAAAAACGTAGACAGACTAGGTGCCAAGGTTGTTCTTCATGGAGACGACTTCGACGCCGCGAAGGCTGAGTGCAACAGATTGTCTGACGAGCACGGCCTGACCAACATCCCGCCGTTTGACAACCCATATGTGATTGCCGGTCAGGGCACGGTTGGATTGGAGCTGTTGCGACAGATCAACCTGAACCAATTGAAGGCAGTCTTCTGCTGTATTGGTGGTGGCGGCTTGATTGCCGGTGTCGGTACCTACATCAAGCGAATCGCACCCCATGTTAAGGTCATCGGCGTCGAGACCTATGACGCCTGTGCTATGTACGAATCGCTCAAGCAGGGCAAGAAGGTCAGCCTGTCAGAAGTGGGCCTCTTCGCTGATGGGGCAGCCGTGAAGGTTCCTGGCGACGAAACCTATCGACTGTGCACCAGCTGCATTGATGAGATTGTCAGAGTTTCCACAGACGAGATTTGTGCCGCCATCAAGGACATCTTCCAGGAGACCCGATCCATTGTCGAGCCCGCCGGTGCGCTTTCGGTCGCTGGATTGAAGAAGTACGTATCCAGTAAACCGGACGAAGACCACACCTCCGAAGCCTACTGCGCCGTTCTTTCGGGTGCTAACATGAACTTTGACCGATTGAGGTTTGTGTCCGAACGTGCTAAGCTCGGAGAAGGCAGCGAACTGTTCATCATCGCCACCATTCCGGAAAAGCCTGGTGCGTTTGCAAACCTAGTCAACGTTATTTATCCGCGAGCCATCACCGAGTTCTCGTACAGATACACCAACGGCCAGTTGGAGAGTCCAGACGGCGAGGCCCATGTGTACATGTCCTTCTCGGTCGACGACGTTAAAAAGGAAGGGCCCAAGGTCTTGAACGAGCTGAAGGAGCAAGGAATGACAGGAATCGATATCAGTGAAGACGAATTCTCCAAGACCCACGCCAGATATCTCGTTGGTGGCAAGGCTAGTGCGGCTAACGAAAGAATCTTCCGTTTCGAGTTCCCAGAACGTCCTGGTGCATTGCACCGCTTCCTGACCGGTATCAACTCCAAATGGAACGTGTCTCTGTTCCATTATCGAAACCATGGCTCGGACATTGCCAAGATATTGGCCGGTATCCAGGTCCCGCCTCACGAGGATGACCAATTTAAGGACTTCCTCACGTCCCTGGGCTATCCCTATGTCGAGGAGACAGACAACACTGCATATAAACTGTTTTTGAAGAGCTAGAAAAAATGTCATTAATTAATGTGAATTCGTGCTACCGTTTCTCATGATAAGATGCAGTTGATTAAAACAAAATCTATATATATCATAACTATCTACACGTCGAAGGCTTTGCTCCGCTTCTCGTCGTAGACACGCAGACCAGATCCGACCACTGTGATGCTGAGCCCGTGCACAATAATAGAGATAACGATGATAAAGTAGATGACAGGACCGCACACTTCGTATAGCCAACTGTCCTGCTTTTCTGCCTTGTGTAGTTGTTCATGCAAAATTTCTAGATAAAACAGAGCTCCTACGGCAATCGGGCCAAAGAAGCCCACAAAGCCCGCCTCAAACCAGTTGTGGATGTCTGGGATGAGCTTGTAGAAGGCCATCACCACCGGGACCCTTCGGAAGACGAGAATGCAGATGCCAATGAGGATGAAGCGCCAAACACTCATGACCTCATTGAAGGACGCCCAGGGTACGGTAGCCCCGATCCATACAAACAAGCCGATGTTCAAAACGGAGTCGATGACTTCCTGCGTACCGTCTTCGCTACTCACACGTCTATACTCATCGTCCCAGTTTAGAGCGTTGCCGACACAGAAGCAAGCCAACAAATCATCCAGACCGAGCAGCCCGCCTGTGCCCATGGTGAAGAGCCCGACCACAAAGATGGCGAGCAGATACATCCCATGGTCTATGGTATCATACTTCCGAGCCCAGCGGAGCAGATACATGGCCAAAACGCCCACAACGATCCCATAGGCCGCTCCAAGAAGGATCTCGTACAGCACGGTGTAGACGATCCACTCTTTGGCAATCTCCGCTCCGCTGTAGCGATAGATGCACAGAGCCAAGAACAGGAACGGATATCCAAACCCATCATTCGCCCCAGCCTCCGCCACAATCAAATTTCGGACACGAACGTCCACATACTTCTCAGCAAACCGGCCCTTGACGATGGAGTTGCAGAGAATCGGGTCGGTTGGAGTCACGCAGGCTCCAATAATCAGACCTTCCAGATAGTTGATGTCTGGCACTACCAGATAAATAACCAGACCCGAAACGACCCACATGGTCGTCATGACTGGCAACAGCAGCATGGCGATGCTGGGCCATGACCCTTTCATGTACTTTCCCGGGAGCTGCATTCCTGCCAACGTCAGTTGGATGCCCAGAGCGAGCCGAGTGAAGTTCAGCGTAATATCGTTCACCGGACCGTACTCGTCTGTCTTGGCCCACCCTGCAACCTTGAAGATGAGTCCAAAGAGCATGGCTGGCAACGGCTCAGAGATGTAGAGCTTGTCTCTCAAAAAGTACGATCCGATGCAATACACACACGCAAACCCTCCCAAACTCGCACAAACAATGTTGAAGTTGTCTATTCCAAGCAACTCATTATTACCCATCTTTTACCCTGATAGATTAGTACTAGTCAAAAAAAAAAAAAATCGGTGTTCCTGTTTTTTTTTTTTTTTTTTTATGAGTAAGCATGCGGCGCACCGTTCTTAAGAGATTGGACGTGAGAGCTTGAGGCGATCAAGCTTCAAACGGTGCTCTTGGCTCGCTGCCTTGGCAGGAGTTTCTGGTTAGTTCTTTCTGGAAATTAAGTGTCGTAGTGCTACCCTTTGGACTCTGTATGCGCCCTACCGTTTTGTGATACCTGGGAGACCTCTGCGAGCCACCATTTTTTCGCTGCTTTCTTTGAGGAAAAAAAAAAAAAAAATAGCCGCCGGAGGCTACAGGAGCCATGGTGACGACCTTCTTTTCCAGAAAAGAAGCGGAAGACACTGGTCTCTCGCAGAGTGTGTGTCCTCGCGGGAGAAAAAGGCGGACGAAGAAGCGCCCACAGGAGTACTGCAGAGCGGTAGGGCCATTCATAGCCACAAAAAAAATGACGCTGTATGGCGTCTAGAGCCAACAAAAAGATTGCTCAATCTAGCCGAACTGTGTGTGTGTGTGCGTTCAGCGAGGTTGAACAAAAACTCTTTTTTGGTTCCTCTGCCACATTTATATAGCTACAACTTGAGCGATTTAAATCGTTGAAGATCCAGCTAGTTTAGGCAACCGCTCAAAATTTTTTTTTTTTTTCTCTCTCCTTATATAAACCACAAATATATACACGCATCCACACACTTTGCGCGCGCGCATCGTATGTTTTGTGGTGGGTGACCATATTGTTCATATATATGTACGGATCTACTATATATGGTTCGGCACGTTGTTGAAAGTAGCCATTGGCTTGTGCTAGCTACAGCCAGGTTGATATGGCTCAGTACGCGGTAGAAAAATGTGGACCTTTTGTCTGAGTGGTGTGAACTGGTCTGGTCTCCTTCCGACTACCGGGAACTGGTATAGTAATAGCTATATAGTGTGTAAGCTATGTGCATACGCATATGCGTAAGCAGTGGTTCCCACCAAAACCCACCATTGATCTCTGTATGAGTGTATACGCATATCGGTCAAACTAAACCCACAAAGGTATGCATACACCCCCCAGAACAAGCTCGAGATAGGATGATCCTCATGGGTTGCGTATTGCCCTGCGGGCGGCCTTCTTTTCTAGAAAAGAAGCAAAAGCACTAGAATTGGCCTCGCAGAGCTACCTTTTTTGCTTCTTTTCGGAGAAAAAAGAAGCCGCCGGAGGCTACACCAGTCTCGTGGAGGTGTATTGCCCTGCGGGCGGCCTTCTTTTCTAGAAAAGAAGCAAAAGCACTAGAATTGCCTCGCAGAGCTACCTTTTTTGCTTCTTTTCGGAGAAAAAAGAAGCCGCCGGAGGCTACACCAGTCTCGTGGAGGTGTATTGCCCTGCGGGCGGCCTTCTTTTCTAGAAAAGAAGCAAAAGCACTGGGGGGCCTCGCAGAGCTACCTTCTTTGCTTCTTTTCGGAGAAAAAAGAAGCCGCCGGAGGCTACACCAGTCTCGTGGAGGTGTATTGCCCTGCGGGCGGCCTTCTTTTCTAGAAAAGAAGCAAAAGCACTGGGGGGGCCTCGCAGAGCTACCTTTTTTGCTTCTTTTCGGAGAAAAAAGAAGCCGCCGGAGGCACTACACCCTACGCTATGCATACATCCCCCAGAACAAGTAACTTTTTACCCTCTAACTGCCTTGTTTGCTTTCCACAGAGCTCGAGATAGGATGATCCTCATGTGTGGCTGGTGCCCCCCGACATCGGCCCTTTCTCCGCAGGGCGTCTTACAGCGGGTGTGGGCGCATGAGAGAGCGAACCATATAAAAAAGTTCCACTATCCGACTAAAAAAAAATCATAACGAGAAAAGAGCAAAAAAAAAAAAACAACAACAACCAACAACCATTGAATCAATACAATAAAAAAGATGGTATATCAAGAGGACTTCCTAGTGGAGCGATGGATGGACGAATACGAACCAAAGGTCACGTATAACATTGCTGAGACCTGTTGCTATTCCTTCAGTTTGGAACAGGTGTCCGAACTCATCGGCTCTCCCATCCCCCTAAAGGAGATCGCCTCCAGAAGACTCACCTATGGCGATATCCCCGGCTCCAAGGCTCTGCTCACCACAATTGCAGAACTGACGAACGAGGATGCACCCGAAAACGGTGTCATCGAGCTCTCTCACGAGAACGTACTCGTCACCAACGGCGGAATCGGCGCAAACTACCTCGTGTACTACACAATTGTAGGTCCGGACGACCACGTCATCGTCGTAGACCCGGCCTACCAACAGCTTCAATCCGTCCCGGCAGTTTTCGGCGGAAAAGTGGACAAGCTCGTGCTGAAGCCCGAAAACAACTTTCTCCCGGACATCGAAGAGTTGAAGTCTCTAGTCGTCAAAGGCAAGACCAAGCTGATCAACATCAACAACCCGCACAATCCATCCGGCTCTGTCATCCCACAGGAATTGCTGCAACAAATCGTTGATGTGGCCCGAGATGCAGGCGCTTATTTATTGTGTGACGAAGTATACCGTCCCCTATACCATTCTCTCCCCAAATCCATCCCGACTCATCCTTCTTCGGTCGCGACGATGTACGAAAAGGGGATTTCCACATCGTCCGTTTCGAAAGCGTACGGGCTGGCGGGGCTGAGGTTAGGCTGGATCGCAACCCCCGACAAAGATCTCATCGCTGAATGCTCCAAGAGACGAGATTACACCACCATTTGCGTCTCTCCCATTAACGACATTCTTTCCAACTGGGCCCTGAACGGCCGTGCAAAGATTCTGGACCACAACAAGAAGATGTGTGCTGAACAATTGCAACTTTTGGACGATTTCATAACTTCTTCTAATGGTGCCCTGACTTATGTCAAGCCAGTGGCGGGAACCACGGCTTTCGTTAATCTCCCGGGCTGTAAAGACACCGAAGTTTTCTCCAGACAATTGGCCGAAGAGCACAAGACGCTGGTTGTTCCGGGCGAAACCTTTGGATACCCGGGTTATCTCAGAATTGGCTTCGCCAACAGCCGTGAAGAGCTCGTCAACGGCCTCGAGAACATCAAGAAGCTCCTCATCAAGACGAATCAGCTACCTGCAGGCCACAATGGCTGGAAATAATGTATTATTAGTATTATCATGTATATACAACTGACAGACTTTTGAGTGCTACAGAATTATTAGGTCACAGCAGTTATCCACACACCTCACTTCACTACAGGAATGTGGTTTGAATAAATAATTTCCGCGTGGGATCAGCGAGGTGCACGAGATTCGTTCTGTCTGGCGGAACTGGATGTGATAACAGAACTGGCCAACATTTCATCTCCACCTTCCGGTCCGCGCTCTAGTAGTTCCTTGAGACCTAAGTCTTTCCATGCATTGTGCGCAGATTTGTTTTGCTGTGATTTGATGATACCGAAAGCTGCCTGTTGGTCTGGGGCAAGGTCGTCGTCGTCATCTGGATTTAACGGCTGATGCTCTGGTGGCACTATAATATCATCGTGCTCCAGCTTGAGCTTCATCCACTCTTCAAAAAAAACCGCAGCTCGTGGGACTGTTAAGTGCACGTGCGTTCTTTCAGAGTCTCTCGTCATGGTAACTAAAAGATTGGCTGTCCTCCGCTTCGCCAAATATAGATGTATGCTTTACTGTTGTGGTCATCCACCACACCACTATATGGGCCTTGTGTGGCTAGTGGTGAGCACCGCCACAGATGTAACACGTATGGGGTTTAGAAATATAATATTGAATTATAGAAAAGCTGGTTGACTTTATATAAACAACCTGAGAAGACTGACAACTATGCGGAACTAGTAGGCAGGCTCACCTGGCCATGGAGTGTGCAATTCCCGCTTGTAGGCAGGCTCACCTGGCCATGGGGTGTGCAATTCCCGCTTGTAAGCAGGCTCACCTGGCCATGG
>JAJLUR010000336.1:0-10000 GCA_030674225.1 Blastobotrys terrestris
CGAGCCTCGCAGAGGTGTATTGCCCTGCGGGCGGCCTTCTTTTCCAGAAAAGAAGCAAAAGCACTGGAATTGCCTCGCAGAGCTACCTTTTTTGCTTCTTTTCGGAGAAAAAAGAAGCCGCCGGAGGCTACACGAGCCTCGCAGAGGTGTATTGCCCTGCGGGCGGCCTTCTTTTCCAGAAAAGAAGCAAAAGCACTGGAATTGCCTCGCAGAGCTACCTTTTTTGCTTCTTTTCGGAGAAAAAAGAAGCCGCCGGAGGCAATTGCGCTGACTGGTTGGTGGTTTATATGCATAGTTGCTTTTTGGGTGAGGCTACCGATTGCGATCGCTGCATTCCGCCAGACGGGAAAACAGCAGCCAGCTTGAGAGCTAACGCAGCTGCATATGCATGAGTTTTCCTGCGATGCGGGTCTCACAACGCTATGCAGCGCTATGCATGGCTAAACGGCTGTGCATCGCCGGGATGCCGGCGGGACGTAGCTAGCTTTGCAAGGACCCTTAATTCATTTTGGGCTATGAGACAATATATTTTCCGCATATATACATCATTTTCTGTCTAGGGAGGATCGTCTGTCGCCGTGCTGGTGCTGCTCGCGGAGCGACTCGGCAGACGGACGGACGGAGGAGGAGGAGGACCGACGACGGTCCCTGCGGGCGGAATAAGGGTCCAGAGAGTCTTTTCCGGCCTGTTTGGCCAGCAGGTGGATGATGTCCGTGAGGGAGACCACGCCGCAGAGATAGCCTCCGACGCCGGTGAAGGTGGCAGCGTCCTTGGGAGGCTGGACGATCCACAGACGATGCGAGTTGGTGGCCACTAGCTTTGCAATTGTGCGGCCAACGGTGGAGTCAGCGGTGACGTGAAAGATGGGGAACGAGTCCTTGCCGTCAGCCAGACCGCGGTTGGACAGAATGACGGTGAGGAATTGCTTGCATGTGGTCTGGAGCAGGGGCGATTGGGACGACTTTGTCAGCAATCGCACGTCCACGATGGAGATGTTGCCCAGAAGCATGTTCTGGGAGTCCACCACCGCCAGGGACGAGACCCCTTCGGAATGCATTTTCTTGAGCGCATCAATGACCAGATCGTCACCATGAATGGAGATCACATGGGAGGACCCGATTCCGCACTCCTTGAGCTGGCTCTGGAACACGGGCTCCAGGCTCTTGAACATGCGGCCGTTGGCCCAGATGTGGTGGATGAACCGACGCTGGGACAGCATGCCCTCGAGCTCGTTGTCCTTGGTGTCTGTGATGGCGATTCTGTGCACTCCGGTGCCGAGGATCTCGGCCGCGGTGACCAGGGTGCCCGTGGACGGAACGGTGACAAATGGCTCGCTGACCCCGAGGGTAGTGACAAACTCCACCGGAACCGGCATTCCCTGTCGAGCCCGCACGATCTGGTCGGACACATCAGGGCTCTGGTTCACGGGCTCGATGTGGCCCAGGACTAGGAGCAGATACGTGTTGAGGTCTGCGTAGTCGAAGGTGTGTTTGACACCCTCGTGCCGATGCTTGTCCTTGTAGCGGATGGGGAGCGATGTGAAGCTGTTCTCCTCCAGGATCTGGAACGCTCGCTCCACTGACGTATCCGAGTCCACATACAGCAGCTTCTCACGGCTCACGACCTCGTGGAGCTGGACGGTCTTCCAGTCCCGCTGGATGGTGGTCCCGGACGTGGTGGAGCTGGAGTCATCAGAGTCCCTGCTGGCGCTGCTGAGCCGACGCTCGTTCAATGGGGGAGGCGTCGACAGGATCTCCGCCACAGACGAGTGTCTGCGATGACTCGACATGGAGCCGGAGCTGGGCGACAGGTGGTGGTTACTGCTGCTGTTGCTGCTGCTGCCACTGGGGGCGGGCGGTGATGACGAGCTCGCTGCAGCTGCTGCTGCCATTGGCGTCGCAGTGCCGGGGCTCGGTGTGGAGTTGTTACCGCTCATTTCGCCAAAAATAGTTTAATTAACCGGATAGAAACAAAAAAAAAAATTGGCAGAGTCAACCTTATACGTATTTATCTCACCACTATTCCCAAGTGCGCCCTTGTCTGGTGATCTCCTTCTGGGGTTGGCGTTTGCCCTGTTGTGCGGCGTCCCACCGGTGTCCTCGGTCTCGGCGTCCCGTGCCGGTACGGCAGCTCAGTTTAAATGACCGCCGTGCATCGTGCGGCGGTATCCACTTGAGGGGCAGGTCACGGGGTACTGCGAAACTCTGCGAGGGTGTAATGCCTCCGGCGGCTTCTTTTTTCTCCGAAAAGAAGCAAAAAAGGTAGCTCTGCGAGGCTGCGGTCACGTGGTGCTGCGAAAGCAGTAGCTCTGCGAGGCAATTGCCAGTGCTAAGCTTCCGCCCGCAGGGCACACACTCGCCCTCGTAGGGTGTGGTCAGAGCTGGAGGAAGCAGTTACAATTGCGAGCTCCTGTGTACTGGGCACTGCGATACCAGTGCTTTTGCTTCTTTTCTAGAAAAGAAGGCCGCCCGCAGGGCACACACTGATCCCAAAGGGTGTGATCAGAGTGCAATTGCGAGCTCCTATGTGCTCAACCCCGGGAGACCAGTGCTTTTGCTTCTTTTCTAGAAAAGAAGGCCGCCCGCAGGGCACACACTGACCCCAGAGGGTGTGATCAGAGTCCTACGAGGCAATCGCGAGCCCTTGTGTGCTGTACCCTGGGAGGCCAGTGCTTTTGCTTCTTTTCTAGAAAAGAAGGCCGCCCGCAGGGCACACACTGATCCCAAAGGGTGTGATCAAAGTGCAATTGCGAGCTCCTATGTGCTCAACCCCGGGAGACCAATGCTTTTGCTTCTTTTCTAGAAAAGAAGGCCGCCCGCAGGGCACACACTGACCCCAGAGGGTGTGATCAGAGTCCTACGAGGCAATCGCGAGCCCTTGTGTGCTGTACCATGGGAGACCAGTGCTTTTGCTTCTTTTCTAGAAAAGAAGGCCGCCGGCAGGGCACACACAGTGTTGTCTGTGTTTCTGGGAGATCGTTGATATTATATTACATGCATTGCTTGATATTATTAATTAGTCTGTCTTGTTGTGGAGTTTTTCGTTGCGGAGCTGGTAGTAGCGATCCAGACGCTTCTGCTTCTGCGAAGCAGCATAGGCCTTGGTGTTCTTGTAGCGGGTGTTGAAGAGGGTGTCCCAGTGGATGAAGAAGGGCTGGGAGAAGTTTGTCTTGATGCCGAAGGACTGGTGGTGGATGTCGTGGTACACGGCGTTGTTGGGGAACAGCAGCTGGAACGGGTCGAAGGGGAGGTCGTAGCCACAATGGTCGTCGACGGTCTTCATTGTGGAGAAGGTGAAGAAGACCATGGACTCGCGGGTGGACAATCCCGTGAGCAGATAGCCAATGCCGGCCCCGAGGGTGTCGAGGAGGAAGCCCTCGATGAGCGAGTTGTAGAGGGCCCCAAACGCATACGGCACATACAGCCGATGGTGGACGGAATGCAGATGCTTGTAGAGGAACTTGTTGTTGTGCATGATCCGATGCAGGGCATACTGCCAGGTGTCCATGATGAAGAACCCGCCCAGGACCCGGAGCAGGGGCATGATGCAGTAGTAGAGCACAGCTCCCAGGTGGGTGGACACGTTGAGCTTGTTGCTGAGCCTCCACACCTCGTATTCCTCAAACCCGGTGTACTGCGGGGGCTCGTAGTAGTTCAGCAGCCAGCCCACGGCGGTCTGGACCACATGCTGCAGCATCACTGCTCGCACCACCTCCTGGATTGAGCACTTATTTCGTTTCAGCAGCTCCTCCGGGGTGTGGATCCGGTATTTTTCGCACAGCTCCAGTCGGTCGATTGTGTAGAAGACCATGCTGAACGACCAGTACATGACGATGGGCAACAGCAGCGATAGGTTCTGGTCGCTGATCCACGGCAGCAGATCCGGTCGTATCGTCTGGTGGATTTCCGGTGGTACTGACTTTGACGTCACGTTCATGGCGAGGGTTTGATCCGTCGAGATTAAGTTGCAAAAAAGAAAACCTCCTTAGTAGTTCTGTCCGATCTCTGCCGAGTGATGGATTTATATAGCTATAAAAAAAAATAAAAAATAACAGGAGATTGTCGCGAAAAATTTCCTCCCAACGTCCCCGGGGCCCTCAAAAATATCCAAACTGGGCCCTTCCCCCTTTATTCGGCTGTTCCCTAACCCTGCGCGCGTGATCCGCAACTCTTCCGATTTAGGAAGGTACCTTATCAGATGCGATGAATGCGACGGTCTCGACCGCCGTGGAGCGACCGGATGCGGACGTGGCGTAGCCGTGCTGGGTACTGCTGATGACGGATGAAATGTGCGTGCTGCTGTGTATATGCATAGGTGTCTGTGGAAGACACAGCTGTGGTCGTAGTTTATGTGTACACATGCTGTGCGGACAGTGTATATGTGTGTTTGAATAGGAAAGCAAGTAAGTGTGATATCACATGCATCGACAGGGAAGGCTTTGATTTCTACCATGCAATGGGAACATGATGCAGAAGGCGCACCGCAATAGCTACGCATAGCTAGCTAGCTAAATTCTGGTCCAGCTATGCTTATGCATAGCTATCTCATATGCATGGCTATGCACATGCATATGGGCGGGGCAAAATGTCAAAATGATGGTTTTTGAAAGCCTGCTGCACTCTATCAACGCAGGTCGTCGGCTATACTAGTATATGTGAGTGCTCTTGGTTCCTTTCTGGAAATGATCTCAGCACTCAAAGAAACAGTCATTTTCAAATCTGGTTGTTCCCCTGAGACGCAACCAACAAATGTGATTCCGTGGCCGTTTAATCTATGCACACACAGCCATGAACGTGTCCAGTTGGTGTGTGCCATCATCTAAAGTCAATGACAGAGTTCAAGCGGCTGTGGAAACTTTCTACAAATAAAGTTAAAAATTTTGAAACCACGTTGGGAGGATCGTCAGGGTCACTCACAACGGCCATGCATAATTACGTATAAACTCCCCCACCACCACCACCACCACCACCATGGGTCGTGTGATGTGCCAGCTTCAACCGATACCTCTGCTGTTGAATGTGCTTAAAGCCGTTAGAGACGTTGGTCTGGTTAGATTTGTCCAACCAAAAGCCTTCGGAGGACAGTCCAACCCCGCCGTGGACGTAGACAAGCTTCTGGAACCCGTAGTGATGGTCATCAGAGATGATGAAATGAACGCATTTGTCGCGGATTAAATGAGGTTGAACCTGTTCCAAATATGCTCGATAGTTGCAGAAGCCAGGAGACGTTTTGTCTCCCGATTGGAACTCCTCGTAAGAGCCATACAGAGAGCGGGACGGATATAGAGTCTTCAATGTAATTCGCTGGGAGTCAAATATGTAGTAAACGGCCATTGAATAGAGGTCAACAGTATACACACAGCCCTAGGCTTTTTATATAGGCATATGATTGCCCCTGATCGACCCCGTCTCATGCACATAAATTGGCATCTAGGCTATGCATAGTGCATGTCGAGTTAGCCGCTTGCTAAATGCCGCGTGAAACGCTGTATACGGGTTGCACTTATTAATGACACAAGGTGCGGTCATTACTGGTGCATATACGCTATGTTTTGAAAAAAAAAACAACTTCTTGACCCTCACAGAGCTACCTAGAAAAGAAGCAAAAGCCCTGGGCGTGAGCGAATTGGCTTACAAGATGACTTGCAATTCAATCAAATAAAACCGGAGACTGGCAACCTCTGTCCGTAGACAATAATCTTTTACAAATGGAATTGATAAAGCGCTTCAGAGAAAGAGCTTTGTCTGAAAGGCTTCTAAAATTCCAAATGCATGCGTAATTATATGGTGTTCTGGAAAAGGGAGTTTAACGCAATCTGTGTAAGCTAGCTCAATTTTGAGAAAAAAAGAATTCCACACATGCTCCTCCAAGTTACCTTGTGGCCATTTTTGTAAATCCCAGTTAATACCGCAAACGGTGGATGACCTCTTGAGAATTTATCACAGGGTATGCTGCTTTTCACCCGTTACCTGTGACTCAATAAATAAGCATAAGGTTTTATTCTCAACAGAAAATGAATGTTATTGAGGTCTTCCAAAGTAGAATGAGGCACTTCAATCCTCCTTAGGGACCAGAAACCAAGCTTTCCAGACACAGGGGTAACGCCTTTTCCCACCAGAACTCGGGTTCCAAATAATGCGCTGAGAGAACCTTAGAATACTGGCTTGAAGTATTTTCCAATATGATACGGGTATATAAAGGTTTGTTATTTTTCCAAAAAGACATTTTCGCCCCATTGACTGGGTCCAGTTTTCCATATACTCACAATCACCGTTTCGATATTAGCCGTCAATGGACAATTGAGTTGCATTACTGACAACACTCCAATAAGGCATACTATGTACCTTTAAGGGAATTTTCTGCACGTCAACCTGTACTGCAGTCTCACGGTCACTGGAAATGGAAAAGACTCACAGTGGCAAGCTGGGTTCTTTACATTCAGACTGACTAGGTATTTTAAATCTTTTTTGGTGAGAAATCACTGGAGTACACTCCTAGTTAATATATCTCGTTCTGATGGAGCCTCCTATGAGTTTACCCAAGCGGGTTCAACGGTTCCATGGATCTGTACACAAACTTAGAATAATTTATCGATTAGTGTTACAAATATATTTTCCACCGTCTTTAAACAGCAGGACACCCATATGCCTATACACCATCGCTCGCAGACGGATTAGCAGCGCTATACACCGCATACTATATCTATCGGTCTGAGATCAATATCTATTTATGCACTAAAGTACCATACAAGGTTCTTAAATGATCAATCTGTCCGGAATATCACCCAAACTTCACGATAAAGATACATCATCAATTATATAAGAACTATAAACGATAGGTCTAACCATCTAAACACATTACTTCTATTCGGAAAAAAAATGTATGCATAACTGTACCAACGTTGCGCGCATGAAACTGAACATTTTTCTCGGGGTTTTTGGCTCTCAGTGAGTGGGAAGAGTTTTGGGACAAAAAGCAGGATTTTGGAAAAAGTGAAAAATTCGTTTTTTCAACCGTCTCGAGGATGCCTGGTTATACACAACGAGCGGGCAAGTTCCGCCGCCCTGGGTGGCTGCAGAAACACAGATACGGACCTAACGTATTTGTCTTTCGTAATCTAGAAACGAACCAGGTGCTGTACACGCAGACACCTTTCCCACAAAGATACAACATCAAAAAACAGTTCCAGGGACCAAACTGGCAGAACAGACTGCCAACGGTCAGAAACGATTTGTGGAGAGCCATGGCCGTGGCTCAGCTCCCTACCTATGACTCTGCTGTAAAGTTATACGAAAATTTGGTCCAACTGCGTCATATGAGAGACCGAACTCATAAGGATCAAGCTAATGCATGGCGTAAGAAGAATGACGATGGAAACATCTGGTACTTTTCTCAATTCCGACCTACATATACCCAGGAGGCAGTTGCAGATTTAGTCTCATCTATGGAGCATTTGAATCTCGTCAACGGTACGCCTTTAAAGTCTACTATACACTGGGAGGACGCTTGGAGAAGAGGGGATGAAAAGCACTGGGCCTCTTTGGATGGTAGTGTGGACCATGCCGAGTTCCCAAGATACAATCCAAGAGAGCGGTTTGTTGTATTACGAAACATTGCCGATGAAAGTTATGCGGCGTATTTCAAGAACCAAGCCTACAAGGCTAAGGCACTCTTACAAACATATATTGACCATGCTAAGGAGCGGTTGGATGCCCGAAATGCGGATCCGATAGAGATCAAGAGAGATGGTCCAGGTGGTCCATCCAAGAAATGGAGTGCAGAGAAGCTCCAAGAAGGGATTGATGAGCGACGAGCCATCATTTCACGGATGATGTCCCGAGCCAGAGAGACCAACCAGTTACTTCGCAACTTGCCACCATATGGCCAGCACAAACTACAACGTCGATTGAGATCCGAGGGCAAGCAACAACATGCCATTTTAAAGAGAGTCCAGCGATCTGTCGAAAGATATAGAAAAGCTCAGGAGCAGCAAAGAAGATTGGCCCAAATGAAAAAGGCCCGAAAAACTTTGTAATTGTACATAGTCTAACAAGAAAATGAAACTGTTATTACACTACACTTATTCATTTGTCAAAGTAATATTTTCGTTTTTTTTTTGACTATATTGTTACACAATTTTGAGTCTATTCCCGAAGTTCAGCCTGTGGCTTTCTCTTTTTCTTGGAGGAGGTGGAAATCTTGTTGAGATCACGCCCAACGTTATCCAGATCCTTGACTTTATAAATACGCACAATCCAGTTCTCACTGGTAAAGGCCTCTTCAAGAGTGTCCAATTTTGGAGATTCGGACAATGGAATTCGTTGACCTCGAACCCGGTCAACAGCGTTGTCCCCGCCCCCAAATACTTCTGGGAAGTTGTAATAACTCATCTTGTACATTAGGCAGTTTTTCATCGTTTGAGTGGCTTGGTCGTCAACACGATATTCTCCGTTGGCGGTGAAGAAGTCACGTTCCTTGACTTCATCTGGCCAGATGCCTTCGGCAATTCTGACCATCCAGAGGAACTTGTTCATATCGTCACCAGAATAACCCAACAAACCGCCAAAGATGACTAAAATGTAGTCAACATCGTGTTGACGAAGAATTGGATATGCATCCTGTTCAGATGAAGACATGGCCTTCCCGACAGTGGCAATGTGAGTGTTATTCCACGTGTTGTTATCAACCAAAGTGGTTCTATCAGCCATACCACCAATCTGATAGCCGTAATCCCACCATGACATGACCTTTGCGTTTTCTGGTGTATTCATACGGAGCCAGTAGTAGGCTTCTCTAAAGTCGTCAATGAGAAATTGTGATCCATCCGGCATCTGGGATGCCAGCACCACAGATGGGGACGAGTAAGCATTTGATGTGACCCAAGTACAATGACGGACAAAGAGCAAGAGGTATGAGACGAAGGAGAGGTTGACTGCAATCTTGGAAATGATCGATTTAATGTTGGATGGTCCGCTGAGGATATCAAAGAGGGACTCCTTTTTGGTGGCATCCACACTGCTGCCGGATTTTTTACTAGCAGCACCGGTCTTGTTGGACTTAAAATCACCATAAACATCCAAAAGAGCAGAAACTGCAATGGCAGCAGCAACACAAATCACTGGGGTTAAAGTAAGCATCAATCTGACCATGACACCAGCAAAATACGATCCCAAAATGGCGTAGACGATGATAAAGACGTGCTCATCTCTCAACTCTTGAATGGAAAAGTACACACCGGCGGGGAACAGCCAAATCAACATGAAAGTGTCAAAGAAGAAGGCCGGCCAGGCGGTGGGCTGATGCTCAGAAACCGAGGCAATGATTGGAATATGAATCTTAGCATAGCTGGTGTCCCACAGACTGTAAAATCTACCGGTCCATGGGGCAATGACACCCAAATAGGTCAATGCGAAAAGACCAACAACAGCCGTAGTTAGAATAGCACCAATGGAAACCAGAACAACGCTCTTGAACTGCTTGGGAGGGATTTGAGCCTTAACATAGCTGGCAAAGCCAACCAGCTGAAGCAAGCCGAAAACACCGAGCGACGACATGTGCTCGGAGGATCGAATTGGCAGGAATCCGACGAATGGGATTTGCATCGAGGCCAAAGTACCCAACACATACCAGGAACAGTAGGCAACATACAACTTGTTGGTGTATCTGCCCATGCACAACAAGACAAAAACATGCAATGGGATCATATTCGTGATGAACACATAGCCACCCCATGCGGCCACCATGTAGAAGTAGGAAAGGGCAGTCAGCGCCCCCCACATGGCAGATCCAAGCTTAAGAGCCTTGATCCAGAAATAGAAGGTGACCATCAAGAGGGTGATTGCAATGGCTTCGTTATCATACGAACCAGCAACTGATCTTGAAATATACCCTGGGGCAATGCCAATAAAGACGGCAGAAAGCAACCCGGCGGTCTCGTCCTTCATTTCCTTGGTGAACAAATAAGTGGCATACGCAGTCAACCCAGAGAATGCTGGGGCC